>MU186967.1:39535-64491 GCA_016904865.1 Pissodes strobi
ACTCGCCTCCACCCCGCAGAGTGTCCCCAGACAATAGCAGCATATGAAAGGATGGAGTGGCACAACGCAATATAGGCAGTCTTTAGAATTTTTGTTGAAACTTTTGTGGCCAGATTTCCGTGCGCACCCCAACTGAGCTCACAGTCCAAATAGACTCCAAGAAACTTTGTCTTATCTACCACTGAGAAAGGTGCCTCACCTGTCTTTCGAAGTGCAAAAATCATATTGTTTGTCTGGTCTTGGTGGAGAATAAGACCATTGTGGCAAAACCACTGCTCAGTTTCAAATTGTGCATCGCACGCCCTGCCAACAGTCTCCTCAAAATCATTACCGCTCGCAGACACAGAAGTGTCATCAGCAAATAAGATATAATTACCAACTTGATTGACAAGTGGAAGGGCATTGACATAGATTAAAAACAACAGTGGCCCCATTATAGACCCCTGGGGTACACCATGTCATAGGTTTTGGAGATGATAATACATTGCCCATAGACACTATCTGAGAGCGCCGACTCAAGTAAGTGAGTGGTAACTAAATTTATAGTATTTGAGTTTATGAATAAGCAGGTCATGCGACACACAATCGAACGCTCTACTAAGATCACAGAAGGCGGTATTCACATACTTCCTACTCTCAAATGCCTCACAAATATAGGAGACCATATTGATTATGCCAGAAGCAGTACTTAGTCCTGCTCTGAACCCAAATTGCTGATTAGTTAGTAGCTTGTTTTCTCCTAAATATTCTCAGATTCTTTCAGCAATGCACTTTTCCAGGATCTTAGATAAGACCGGCAGTAGTGATATTGGGCGAAAATTAGACATGTCATTCTGGTCTCCCTTTTTAAATATAGGAATGATTAGGGCCTTCTTCCAGATGTGTGGAAAAATGCATTCCCGAATATACCTATCAATTAACTTGGTAATGGGCACAAGAAGCAGTTCTCTTACCAATTTTATACCTCTGAAAGAGAGCCCGAAGCAATCTTTGCTGTTTTTATTCTTTACTTTGTTAAATATATCCCTCATTTCAATAAAAGAGAATTCCCTGATCTGGAAAAATATATCTGGAGGATTGACCCAAGTTAATGAGTGCAAAAGTGATGTTAATATTACTGTTTGACAATAGGTTTGGAACGACATTAACAAAATATTCGTTAAATTCATCAGGAGTAAAACTAGGTTTAATAGGTTGAGCCTTTTTTCGAGGTTTCTGTGTCTATTTATTATATCCCATGTACACTTGGATTTATTCTGTGCTCTGTGAATTAAGTTGTCATTATCGTTGCGTTTAGCAAGACCAACTGCATTCCCATATTTTTTTCTATATTGTTGTTTTAAATTGATATTCTCGACTGTTCATATACAATATGAACAAGGAACAACCCAAAACAGTTCCCTGTGAAAACACCATACTGGACCTCCGCCGCCGAAGACAGATAATCACCCACTTTTACTCTCTGGTATCGATCCTTTAAGTAGTTTTGCAACCATTGTTTTTGTTTTCCCACAACACCAAAATTTTCAAGTTTCTTCTCAATTATACTCCTACCGATAGTCTCAAAGGCCCTATTAAAATCAACAAACACCGCCAATACCACTTTATTTTGGTCCATTACTTCTTTTCATTTTATTATTACCAATTGGATCGCAGATTCACAAGAATGGTTTTCTCTAAAACCGGACTGATTTTCAATCAATATATTATTTTTATTTAAATGATTTATAAATTGACTTTTTACACAAAGTTCGAGGGTCTTCTCACAAAGAGACATTATGTTTACTGGTCTATATTCTTCACATTTTTTTGTGTTTATCACTTTTTGCACTGGAACCACCACCGATTCTTTCCACTCTGTTGGAATTGGACAAATGATTTATTTATTACCTTACACATTTCTCTTGCAATGAAGAGACCTCCCTTTCTCAAAATAGATCTTGAAATACCATCAATTAAATATTCTTTCTTTAGGCCTTTAAGAATGTCCTGCACATCCTTGGGTGTTACTGGTGAGAATTCACTAAACAGGTTAATGTTCCTTATCTGGTCGTCGCCTACAGAAGCTTCTTTCACCGAATTTGCTGATTCATTTACAATGTCCTTTCTAGTCTTAATAAAAAAATATATTGAAACTCTCTGCT
The DNA here is from genome assembly GCA_016904865.1 of Pissodes strobi. NCBI lineage: Eukaryota > Metazoa > Arthropoda > Insecta > Coleoptera > Curculionidae > Pissodes > Pissodes strobi. The sequence continues at coordinate 41,680 of MU186967.1, forward strand.
ATTTGTTCTTTTTCTGTTTCTTTCTTTTCATTAAAATACACTTCTTTGATTTCACTTTTTCTATTTTGACCTAAAACCTCCTTTATTCCTCTCCACATAGCTCTACTATCTCCTTAACTTTGGTCTATAATTTCTTCATAGTATTTAGATTTTTTACCCCTCATTTCCTTTGTTGCCCTATTTGTGGCTACTCTATATGTTTTCCAATTTTCTGGAGATAGTTCTAACTGTGCTTTTTGGTATAACTGATCTCGAGCTTTTAATATATTTTTAAGCTCCTTATCAAACCATTTATTTTTTTCTTGTCTTCTTTCTATATTTATAATTGGTGCAGCCACATTAAGAGTCATATTTTTATGAAATACTTCTACAAGCTTATCCACATTTCCTACATCTACCCATTCCCTGTTTTTCATATCACTTTCAAAATTCTGTTGATTGGCCTGCTTTATATTCCTGTACTGGAAGTACTCACTACTCACCACAGTTGGCATTGTTTTCTTTCCTAGTATAAGTTTGTCTTTTTTTCTCCTACCTATTGAAAATTCAAGTATATCATGGTCTGTTATTTTGGGGTACCTCAACTTCAACTTTTGTTGCCTGATCTTTGATAAATACCAGATCAACAATTATTATTGTTTTATGCTCCCCATCTATTCGTGTAAAATCGGTTACTCTCTGTATTAAACTCAACGATTTCATCATAATTACCGATCTATTGCTGTAGTAAGTAGGCTTAGTGACATCTATGTTAAAGTCCCCAATAATACACAGAAACTTATTCATCAATATGAGATTCTCCATGTTTTCTTCCAGTATCTGCAGGAACTCAGCTGCACTGGAATTTGGTGAACCATATAGTCATACTACCACATGGTCTGCAATCTGTATCGCTATTAGCCATACTGTTTTGCTCGCTTCTTTAACAAATAAACTCTGGTATGGGATACTGTCTCGTACATAAATCTGTGTACTTTCCGAGTTGCATCTTATCACTGAGAAGCTTTCACTTCTTATTTCATGATCGCAAATTTTACTCGTAATCCTTGATTCCGTAGCAATAAATATATCAATGTCATTTCCTTGAACAAAATTAGTTAACTCATCGTTGTTGGCAATAAAACTCTGTACGTTTAAGCAACACACATTTAATGGCTATAATGGGTTATAATTAAAATGAAGTCTATTTTTGAATTGCTCCTCAGCACGTTTCAGACACTGACAATCCCTGTTCCAAACCACACGGTTAATATCTAATGTGGCCCCATATTTCTTATTTGCTCGGACACAATTTATACATTCTTTCTTTCCTTCATTGTAATCTTTCTCAGCATGTAAACCAGCACACTTTGGACAGCATTCTTGTTCAGTACAATCACCAGAAAAATGATTATAACCCTGACATTTGATAAATTCATACATTGCACATCTCCCTAGACTTATGTTCACGTTTTGTTTATTCGTGAGACACTTGAATGTATGTATATCTGTCTCCAGAAGAGCACTAAAATATCCAAATAAAAAAACATCCATATAAAAATCATTCCTGTTTGAATCAATGTTATTTTGCCTGATTATCATGACTTGAATCTGTATTTGATCCATTTCGACCTGATCAGGAATATTTAGAATTTTCAATTTAGGATTGGTTCTTTTGGCAATTTTACCTCACAATCCGCTCCAATATTTTTTTCAACCAGAGCTTTAACCCCCTACGAAGACTTACTATCATGACACTCAAGTATCACTCCTTCATCTCTTAGATTTTTACCAATGTTTACATCCAGGTTAAGTTTTACAGGATTCACTTTACTAAAAAGATCTTTCTTTACATCTGCATGTGATTTCTTGCTTTTTGGTTTAATTATTACTACTTCTTTCTTGTTTTTTGCAATATCACTATATAATATCTCTTTGCCCCCCGGCTCGCCCACGTTTTCTTTCAATGTTCCAAGACTTACTATAATATTCGATGATTCCTTCAGGCTTTTTATTTCAGATTTAATATCTCCATCATTTTTACCATCAAAAGAATTTTCTTCAGTGCCCCACATATGGTTTATTATTATTATTATTATTATTATTATTATTATCATTATTAAAATTATAATAAAAATTAGCATTAAAATAAGACCAGTAATTAAAATGATACATGAAAATAAAATTAAAATTTCATTGAAAATACATAGACATTACAGTAAGTAGCTGTGGAATTCTACAATCGAGCAGAAAGCGCAAATTTTTCACCTTTGCTCTACATTTCTTTGAATCAGGAATGTGCCTCAATTCGGCGCGAAGGTGGTTAAACAGCTTTTTTTCCATTAAAGATAAATGAGTTCTTCCTTAGGGATGAAGTAGGTATTAGAAGAGGGATAATGTGCAGACGGCATTCAGGGTATATTCCCTAATCAGTAATTTCACTTTTATAATTTTGGTGTATCAGACATACTAAGTAGTCTTTAGAATAAATATATTTAGCAGTGCTAAAAATTTTTTGTGATATAAAGAGTGGCTTGCAAGAGTCTCTATTTTTTGCTCTGCACATAACACATATCGCCCGCTTCTGCTAGTAGATTTCAGCATTTGAAATGATGACGGAAACCTAAATAACTTCGATTTTACCAAAGTAAACCGGCTTTTGGTACCAGTACCGGACTCAAAAGAACCTATTGAGGTTTTTCTGTCTACGGAAACTGACAGAGCTCGAATTGTACATTGGAAGCCTCTAACTGTGCCAGAGTTTCGTAAATTCCTGTGGACATGGAATACTAACCGCCTTCAAGATTATTGGAAAACAGGTCCCCTCTTTAATTTGAAATGCTTTTCTAATACTATGAGTAGAGATAGGTTCATGAGTGAATATACAGGCAGGCTAAAATCCGCAGGAGAAAAAGGACATGTTCAACGTGTTGTTCCAACAAAAATCGAAAAGACACAATATTTGAATGTCGACAATGTCCAGAAAAGCCAGGACTTTGCTTAGAAGTTTGTTTTGAGTTATATCATGAAACTTGTGATAAGTCCTAGTTTTTCCACAGTTATAATTTTTGTTCATCTTTATATTCTTAAATGTTTATACTTTGATTCCATAGATAGAACTAGTGTTCGTTTTGTTTGGTTCTATTTAGTTTATAATAATTGTTATTTTATTTATATTTTTGTTTCTATCCCATAACTTTGTTCAGTTTATGTGTTACATTATATGATTTTGTTGAAAAATAATAAGAAATTATTTTTTATTTTGTTTTTCATGATGTTTAGTAATTTATTTGTTTCTTTTTTTACACAGATTCAGATATGCTTTACTATCCTAAATAGGTACATAGTATTTGTAGATAAAGCTTATTAAATAAGATAAGTATGTAACTAATGTAGAAAATAAAATGTTAGGAACAAAAAGTTAAAACTTGGAAAAGCACAAAAAGAATTAAAAAAATAAAATTTTGTTTCAAACAATCAATATACATGAACAAATTAAACAATTAAACAGACACCTAAACTGCATATAATAAAGAAAATAAAACAGAAAAAAAGCGACAGAGTTTACTCCCAGCCATCTGCAAAATACTACAAGCTATAAAATGCCCTACTTTTTAGGAGTGATCCCATTGATCCCTTAAATCTTATAAGAGTTCCTGCAGATTTTATATGATCTGGTAGATGGCTAAATATTTTAATGCTTAAATAAATTAGCGAGTTCCTGGTTAATTCGCTTCTAGGAATGGGCATTTGGATATAACTATTTTGTCTTTCAGACCCAAAGTTGGCCAGATTCATCTTAATTTTTTTTATACATTAGGCAACAAGTTTCCACTATAAATAGACGGCACAATGCCAATATTATCAATATCTTCAAGTCCCTGGATAAAAGCCTACATATTTCTCTTGGACCTATGCGCCAACACACCTAATAGCTCTTTTCTGCAGGACAAAAACAGAATTAAAAAGATACCGACTGCAGGAGCCCCAAAATGCAATTCCATACCTCAGATGACTCTTTACAAGGGAATAATAAACATTTCTGGCAGCCTCCAAACCAAACTCCAACAAATAAAACTATTCATAGATAATTATACTTCTGTTTATCATGTTTTGAGTAAAGTTTCATAATATAATAAAAATAAAAGATATATGTATAAAATATTGTTTCCAATCACACAATCCACATGCAATAGGCTGCCAATGCAGATCTTCGCTCTATTGCTGCAGCACCAAAATTCAGTCAGCCCCTTACCTATCGAGCCAAGCAGGCAGTCCACAGTCAATGTGTCAAATAATTGATCACACAAATCCCAGAAGCATATACCATATTGTAAATGGGATTTGAATGACAGGATCCAATTCATTAACCCTCAACGCGAAATATCGCCTAGACAGTTTAATATTTAGATTACATACATGTTCATCAATATAAATCGCCAAAAACTTGTTTACCGGTACTTCAGTCAATTGTTACACTTAATTTCAAAGCATTTTGTTGTTGAAATAAATAAATAATTGTCTAAATAGACAAATACTTAAACTAACCCAACTAGCTGAGTTATTTGCTTACTCGCTCAATACCCATATTTTTAGGTTTTAAGCCCTACACTATTACAAGCAACATACCTGCCAATCCACCGGGGTAGCAACTTTATACTTGTCACAAAGTTGAAGAGAGTCAAGAACTCTTAATATTTCACTGAAATTTAAGGAAATAAATATTAATCAAACACACATTCAAAAAATTGATTTACTCACTCAAAATTCCTTCCGGTTGTTGCAGGATATAGAATAGACAATCTCATTTTCATTTTGGGGTCAATAATATAAACTGCCCTAGCCGTCAAAGGCAGCCCTGTTGAATCTTTTTCGTCTGGATCAATCATTTGTAGTTCCACAGCCATATCTCTGTCTTCATCAGCAATAATAGGAAAAGGAAATTCCGCAACATCAGAATGCGCATAGACTTTAATATCTGTAGTCCATTTTAAATGAGATTCTTTAGAGTCGCATGATAAGGCTATAACTTTGCAGTTCCGTTTTGCAAATTCATCTTTCAGTTGCACTACTCTCGCTAACTCCGTAGTGCACACTGGCGTAAAGTCCGCAGGATGTGAAAATAAAATACCCCATCTGAAAAGAATTACCTATATTTAATTCAAATATCGTTGGAAGGACATAAAAATATAAAGCAGTAACGAACAGTACTTACGAATCCTTGAACCAGTCGTGAAGATACATATCACCAATCGTCGTTTTAACGAAAAAATTAGGAAAGGTTTCTCCTAAGTTTACCATTTTTCTGAAAAACGATTATTTTTCCACCAACAACAAACCATTCAAACCAAACAGAACCGGCAAAAAACAATTTAAAAGTGGGGTTAGATGTCAATGTCAGTAATTTTTTTCTTGCATATATGATTTTTAGCCACGTTCAGAATTTACTCTCAAATTAGGCACTACATATGGTCACGTCACTTCCATGCAGTGTTATCAAGTGTTTCGAATCATCGGTAGATCTGATACTGGGAATTGAGATTTTTATATGCGTTTCTTGCTAGTATCAGTAGCGGTAAATTTAAAAAAAAAGCTGATTTAAAAATGTTCGGTCAAAATTCAATTAGTTTTTATTTTGTAAATTAAGAGAAGAAAGGTAAAGAAACTTGAGATAAGGTGTTCTCCAGTTCCCCTTCCACTCTGCTGTCGTTGCCGCGAAGCGGTTTAAGGTTGAGTCTGCGGTGATATGACACCACGCAAATTGTTTAGAGACTTTGCCCGCATAACATCACATGGCTTCAGAGCTGCAAGCGCATTACATTGTTGACAAACACTATATCTATATGGTCCAGCAAATTGCTTTCAACTGATTTCATGGCTCAGTGGTTGAATGCTGTGTTTATGAAACGGCGGCCCGGGTCCGATACTAGCATCTTTACACAGCGGTCTGTTTTGAACTTTTCTGGTGATCTTCGACGACCTTGTCCGAATGTCGGCAATAATTAAGTTATTTTGCATAGCCCTCCACTCGCTTCGCTGCTTTTGGGCGCAATCAAACAAAAAATAACCCAAAATCAAGAAAAAAATTCGTTTTACAAACCTAACTTTAAAAATAATAATTAAAAATATAGCTTGGAACTGACGGGGATCGAACCAGCATCCTTAGCATCACAAACACACTATCTTACCACTGACCTATCAGACCGTTGGAAGCAATTCAGTGCACCGCGAAGACATGGGTAATTGTGCCAATTCGGCCAAAGTCGTGGAACCGAACAGAAGAGTTCAAAACAGATTACTGTCGGAAGACGGTACTGGGTTCGATTCCTATCAATGTTTTTTTTATGTTATTTCTAAATTATATTTGTTTCTTTTTTTTAATTTGGGATAGGGTTGTTTGGTTCCGCCCCGGAGCGAGCTGAAGGCATTGCATGAAATGAAAATGCAACAACACAAATCTAACTTTTCAACAACTGCGCACGCAAATCTGAAGCCCTGTGATGTGCTCCGGGTAACCGTAAGTCAGGTTGACATGGAGCTAGACCTAGCGCAGCACCTAATCAACCCAATGTATTATTTTACTTCACGCATGACAATTTGCTCGCTACGGGGGCTCAAGGAACAGGAAGTAACCAAAACTAACCCATTTTACAACATTCCTTAAAAAAAATAAAAACCGACAGGAATTGAACACCGGATCATCGAATCGCAGCTCCAGCATCCAATCACTGAACTACCACATTACTTCCACAAAATTTGTAGCACCGCTACCGGACCGTCACCGAATCAGGTATATAACACGACACTTTTGATGTTAGTGAAGCCAAATTCTATTTTTTCATGGATTCTCATATTTCGAGCATGCGCATTATTTGTTGGAAACGTCAGAATTATACGGCCAGCTGGGTCGTGGTCAGAGTCCAACTAGGTTCTATATAATACATGTAATGTAATAATACATGAAACTCGCGGAAGCAGTTCACAAAAAGAACTACAAACAAAGCCGACTCTCGAACAAACAAGATGGTAGTTTTCGCTTTTCAGTTCCCTTTCAATCAACATACTTTTCCTGTCGCCGAGCAGAAATTCAATAATCGAGATCTCATCTGAATACAAGCACAATACAAGCCTGTTGCGTGCCTCGTTTTATGATTAATTCTCGCCAACATCTCTATCTCTTTCTCCTTACAGGCGGTATTTTATTGAAAAGAGACGTGCATATATGCCGAACTGATGTTTTATTTATAAAGGCAGCGTTTACTCATTGAGCGCAGGCGTAAGATAAGAACTCCCAGCTCTCCTATTGGTTGAAGCGCTTGGCTTCAAAACACGTGGAGAGTTGTTTAACTCAAGGACCTCTACAAGAATTCATTGGTTTAACTAATTCGGGTCACGGCATTGACAAGGGAAGATAATGGACGGGTAAAACCGGCAGCTATCAGCTAGTCTGTTACGGGTAGGCTCCACAATTTGACAAGTGTCAAGCGTCGTCAAAGGCTTCACGCATTCTCGAGCAGTGGCGTTTCATGAATATTTTATTATAATCCCAGCAAGCATATGCCTTATTAGGTACATTCTCGACACTAAATTATATCTGTTATTTTATACTCCATAATACTTCCAATACTGGCTTAAATCACAAAATGCAATGATTGAAATATAACAAATACATTTCCTTAAAAGATCAAAACAATGTACGCTACTGCGCGACAGGCTATTTTCAATGGTAATTATGTGATTCTAATTAGCAATCATGCCTGAAAATGTTAACAAAGCTAATATAAAATTACAAAGAAAGGCAGCCTGAGGTGCATTATAAGATCCTTTACACAAATAGTGCACTATATAAAAATCGGCCTTTCCCATTGGTCGATCCGCATGGCCCTCCGCTCGCTTCGCTCGCTACGGGGGCTCAAGAAAAGGAAACTAACTAGGTGCTAATCCAATCTAACCCAAGACATACCCAATATCAAGAAAAAAGCTGTTTGGAAACATATTCTTTAAAAAATAATAAAAAAAGCAACGGGGTTCGAACCCGCGTTTTCCAGGTGAGACCCAACGCTTTAAACCTCTGCACCACTAAGGCGGTAGAAATTGATTGCATCACGCAGACATATCGTAATACGACATGGATCGACCAATAGGAGAAGTTGATTTTTAAATAGTGCACTATTTGTGTAAAGGATCTTTAAATGCGCCTGAGGTGTAGTCGTAATCATGTTTTGAAATAATCTATATCTCGGCTCACACAAAGAAAATAAATAATAAATATTAGCGTCAGCAAGAACTAGGTGTATAATATATTTACCTGTGAAAAGTAATTCCAGGCTCTTTTCGGTCATTGAGACTTTTACAGCCATAAGAACAACAAAACACTATATTGTTATGGACAAATTGAAGTATTTTGAAAGTTTTTCACAACAAAAATCACCAAAATACACGGAGGTGTCGCTTTGAATGGCTGGCTCCTCTTAATGGCGTCCGTTCGATTTTTGATCACACGTACTGCGCGCAGCCGTAAAGCGAGATTATCTGTCCACTCCCTTCCTTTGTAAAAGGGTCACGACCACATACGACATTCGGGTACGGTATAAACTGTGGCAAAGACATCGGTAGTTCATTTTTAATCTTTGTGGGTAGACTGAAGGCTGATTAGTTACCGGGCTAGATCCAGCATAAATGTCAAGTTGTTGCATCTTATAAAAAAAATGTCCAAATGCCCATGCTCAACTAAAGGAAAAGAAGAAGAAGAAAAAATTCTAACAGCTGTCCATCAAAAATACAGATGACGTTTCAAGTGTTGACTACTAAGCAAAAAGTAAACATTCCTTTTTTTGTCTAGAAATGTGGCAATATATGCAGTAATTCGTAAAAAATAATTTAACGAAATAGTATTTTAACTAGCTGTAAATCTGAATTACGTTTTAAATTATGTCCAAGTCTAATCACATACTGAGCGTCTTGAAACAAGCAATCGTCACGTTTACCACCAAAAAACATAAACCTGATGCCTTCTCAGGTAATTTACAAGCCCTGATTTCTCTGCTCGATAAAACCGGTCCCGAACATGTGAATTTTCCACCTCAATTCATGAATCCTGATCTATGGGAACACCCGGAAAAAGCGCCTGTTAGTTGTATTGAGATATATGAAGATGACCATTTAACAATTGGAATTTTTATTTTGAAACCAAACGGTAAACTACCACTTCACAATCATCCGCAGATGCATGGGCTGATTAAAGTAATTGCAGGTCAGGTGAAAATAATTAGTTACTCAATTAATACTGATAAAACTAAAGAAATTGACCAGAAAAGTTTTCAAGATAATGCCACACCAATGCCATTTAAGCTTAAGCCTAATAAATTTGGGATTGTTACTGCCGAACTAGACGAAATTACGATAGCAAGTACAAACAGTCCTACTTGTGTATTGGAGCCGGACTTCAGAAACTTGCATGAAATTCAAAGTTTAGATGGACCAGCAGCATTTTTAGATATCTTGGCGCCACCTTATGACTATCCAATATCTGACTTTGAAGCAAGGAAATGTTCATACTTTAGTAGACTGAGTCAAGTGGCTCCAAATATTTTTCGTCTACAAGAAACAAGATCTCCGAGTTGGTATTGGACAGATTCCCATCCTTATACTGGCCCTGATTTATATGAGGCTGATCTTGGTTCCTAATGTTATTTAATTTCCTTTAAACAGATTTTACAGATTGATTAAACTTTTGTTAGTACGTTAGAAAATCTTAGTGGATTTATTTTTTTATTTTGTTTAACGAAATTATAGGTAAAGAATTATAGGTAAATGTTTTATAAAATTACATATAACTACCTAGAAATAAAGTGAGTTTGTTACATGGAAACGAAATCAACTTGAGTCACATCACAAACTATTCAGTATTTGTAAATTTGATTTCAGTATTGTGTTCTTAACTGAAGCAAGATCTGCTTGCTTAAGATATTTGCTAATTTTTACTAAATTAAATTTCTATGTTCCATGTTTGCTTTAAGTCAATATTGCCAATAAGATATTTAAGCTTATCTTTGTCAAAATACTATAGTTGTTTGTATCATTGCGGACTTGAAAATAGTTTAATGATAGATATTAATTTATTTATATTGTAACTTATTGCAAATTTATTATGCTAAGTGTTGTATTTGCTCAATAAATGTTATAAGAATCTTGAAATTAATATTTATGGCAGCCTGAGGTAAATGGGACAATAATAAAGAGTAATCATTCATGACATGCCAATTTAGTTCAGCTGCCTCGATGGCCAACCAGGTTGTTTTCAGGTCTAACAGACAAGGTGGGAAGGTGACCAAAGAAGAGGCGGACTGCTTGAGGATGCACCTCATTAACGAAATTAGGCGCACCAAGGCAGAGCTCCACTCCCGAAACTCCGGCCTTACTGAGGCGGGGTGGTTTTTGGTCACCACAGAGGATGAGGAATCCAGGGATTAGCTGCTCAACACCTGTCAGCCACTGACCGAGGGAGAAGTGTCCTTCCCAGCCGTGAAACCGGCGGACACCCTATGGCCGGTGGAGATTGTCTTCACCTTGAAGACAATAGAGCAGCCGAAAATAGAGTACGTCACCGAGATGCTAGCCATCCAGAACACCACCTTGAGTGTTCTGGAGTGGCAGCATCTGAAGACCGAAGGACAACCAAGCAGTTGGCGCCTTCACTTCCTGGTGAGCAGGGAGGTCGTGGCTGGACTAGAGCTGGCCGGGTGGATTGTGTTCTTTGAATTGGTCGCTGTGCGAGTTTACAGGGTAACCATTCGGAGAGCACCCACCGGTCGGGGCACTTCAGCCGAGACTTCCAAACCATCAGGAAGCAGGCAATAGCCAAGTAAGATGGCTACCCCCTATCCATGGTGTCCCCCATGGCGCAATTAAGGGTAAGTCAAATAAATCTCCAGCATAGCCGAGATGCTAATGCTGAATTGGCAAGCATCATGGCTGGGTGTGAAGGAGTAGAGAGTCAGAGTCAAAATATGATTTATTGTTGTGAACAAAATAATTGTTATAAACAAAGCCTACTTAAAAGTAATAATACCTAAAACAAACAAAATAAAAACCTATACTAATCATTACGTAAACATGTCAAGAGAAAAGACAAAGCGGACATAAAGAGTAAAAAAAAAGAGAAAAAAAAAAACGCATACAATCCATTCAAGACACAATCCTTTTTACATAATATTACATCGCTGTAAAATTCAGAGAGTGCATAATACGCTCGGTCAACCAAGAACCCCCTCAAAAGATGTTTAAACTCTCTCACCGTTGTCGCCCCTTTGATGTTTTGTGGAAGGTGATTAAATATTTTAATACTTTCATAAAAAACTGATTTTTGTGTAAGAGTGGATGTAGGGATGGGAAGATTCAGATTGTTCTTTTGACGTGTAATCTACCTAGAATGTTCCGTACTAAATTTGTGCCGATGTTTAAAAATGAGGCAGGCAATTTCTTCAATATAAATGCACGTGACTGTAAGTATTTTCTCTCAGGGAGCGGCATGAATCCCGAAATTTGGCCCCACAGATGTAACGCAATGCGCGTTTTTGGAGAACAAATAGCGTTTGCATTAAGTAATTGCTTGAATTTCCCCAAAAACTTATGGCATAGCGAAGCCGCGATTCTATCAGGGCATAGTATACAGCCCTGTCAACTCCTTGGCCAAGCTCCTGAACAGCAAAACAACCAGAAGAAATCCTGCTCCCAAGATTGGTAATATGTTCCTCATATTTAAGGCCACTCTCTATTGATAAACAGAGAAACTTGCAACTAGGATAGTTCTCAATCAAGGTACCTCCAGTGCCAGTCATGGCCACATCCTCCATGGCACAACCAAAGCAGACCAGCCTGGTCTTCTTGAAATTCATCGACAAGAGGTTGGTTGACGCCAACCTCCCAATCCCTAACCCTGTGAAGGTCCCCCGACAGAGTCGTGTGCAAAGATTTGTTATCTGTGACGGGCCAGAGCAGCGTCGTGTCATCAGCGAAAATAATAAATCTCCCCTGAACATCAAGAGAAGCAAGGTCGTTTACGTAAAGGAGAAACAGGATTGATCCCAGGACCGAGCCCTGCGGAACTCCCAACGCAACCGATCCATACTTGGAGTGGCTAGAACCCACAAACCCCCTCTGACAACGGCCCCGCAAATAAGAGGAAAACCAGGACAAGGTCACGCCTCTGAAGCCATAAAAATGCAGCTTTCGAAGCAGAACCTCATGACTCACGCAATCGAAAGCTTTCGACAAGTCACAAAAAACTGCAGCGGAAGCTCCACCCTCATTTATTTGACAATAGAGCTGGTGAAAGAAATTATACATGGCATCATTCGTGCCCGTACTCCGTTGGAAGCCAAACTGAGCCTTGCTAAGTATGTTGTTTGATGTTAAGAACGACACAACACGGTATTTGACAAGCCTTTCAATTATCTTCGATAGAGTCGACAGAAGAGAGATAGGTCTGTAGTTTGAAGGGTTATTAGGACATCCATCCTTATATATTGATATGACCTTTGCGGGCTTCAAGCACGACGAAAATGAACCTATAGTCCAGGAGTAATTTATTGCTTCCATCAAAGCCAACAAGGCAGTATCAGGCAAGTTTAAGAAAATTTTAGTGGAAATCCCATCTTCTCCAGATGAGCTTTTGTTCCTAATACTGTTTATTGTTGTTTTCAATTCCGTTAAGTCAGAGACATGTATCGGATGGCCGAGGACATGTATCGTGATGTCCAGGGAGCTGCAGGGAACTCTAGTTACCACAACTAAGCTCCAGGGACATTACGGGGATCCTGCTGGAATACATGGTGAGTGGGACAATACATAAGTTATTATTTAGTAGTTTATCTCATCCGTATGATAACGCGCAACTTCCCCCAACGGAAGAATTAATAAGGTTAATAGAATACAGTAAAGACAAAGGTTTTCCACTAATCGTGGGGTGTGATGCAAACGCGCATAATATCGTTTGGGGGAGCACTAACACTAACGCGAGAGGTACGGCTCTATTAGAGTATTTCGTATCGGAAAACCTTGAAGTAGTTAACGTAAATGCGGAACCAACTTTTGTGAATCGGCTTCGTCAGGAGGTTATCGATATTACAGTGGTAACTCGAGCATTTGCGGAAAAGGTAGTCACTTGGAGGGTAAGTAGGGACATAACTATGTCCGATCATAGAATGATCCGATTCGAAATTAAATCGGATAAGATGGAGAAGCCACTGAAAAGAATTCCGAGGGCAACAGACTGGGACAAATTTAGGGAAAGTCTGGTAATGTCCATGGGAACTTTAGGGCAGGCTATTTCATCAAAACAAGAACTAGAAATTGAGGTGGTAAAGCTAAACAGTATAATCGTCGACTCCTATCAACAAGCGTGCCCACTTAAGAAAGCGAGCGCCAAGAGGCTGCCTTGGTGGAGTGATACTCTGGACCGTCTTAAAAAAGACGTGAGAAGATCACATCGCCACGCTTTCAGGGAAGGGCGGCAGGAGCTCTGGGATGTGTATCTGGAAGCCAGAAGGAAATTTAAAATCGAGGTCCGACGCAGCAAAAGAGACAGCTGGAGGAAATTCTGTGGAGACATGGAGTCTCTCTCGGACTCAGCGCGTCTGCTTAAGCTGCTGGGCTCGGAAAGACAAAAAGAGATTGGCTCTCTGAAAAGAGGCGAACAATGGACGGCGAACAGAGAGGAAACGATAGAGCTTCTTCTAAAAACCCACTTCCCCGGAGAGGTACAGACTACCAACTGGGACGAGGAACCAGAGCCAGAGATGGACTGGAACCTTGCCCGCAGTATGGTGACTGAGGAATCCATAACTTGGGTAGTGGGGGAGTTCAGTCCATATAAGGCAAAAGGGCCGGATGGAATTATACCCATGATGCTGCAGGCGGGCCTTGACACGATACTCCTTACTTAAGTATGAGTATTCGAGGCCAGCATAGCACTAGGGTACGTTCCACAAGCTTGGAGAGCAGCGGATGTCGTCTTCATCCCCAAGGCAGGGAAGAGAGACTATTCCCATCCCAAGTCCTTTAGGCCTATAAGTCTAACTTCATTTTTAATGAAGACAATGGAAAAAATGATTGACAGGTTCATCATGGAAGAGATCTTAACTGATTCTCCTCTACATGATAATCAGCACGCCTACAGAAGGGCGAAGTCGACTGAAACGGCTCTCCATTCTGTAGTTAGAAGGGCTGAAAAGGCAATAGAAAACAAAGAAATGGCGCTAGCTCTCTTCTTTGACGTAGAAGGAGCTTTCGATAAGGCTAAAACGAAAACTATCTGTCAAGCCTTCCAGGCCAAGATAACACCAGTTCATTTGGTCAAGTGGGTAAAAACGGCACTGGAAGACCGAAAGATCAGCGCCACGCTTGGAGAAGTTCGCGTCGAAGCCGGGGTAAGAGGGGGTTGCCCACATGGCAGCTGCCTCTCGCCACATTTGTGGTGCCCGGTGATGGACAGCCTCCTGAGAAGGTTAAATCTTGAGGGATTCTACGCACGAGCATATGCTGACGACGGGCTAGTAATGATCACGGGCAAGTTCGTAAGAACGGTCTGCGAGCGTATGCAGGTGGCGTGTTGGATAGTTCAAGGTTGGTGTGAGGAGAATGGTCTCTCAGTAAACCCAGGGAAGACCGAACTCATTCTCTTCACAAGGAAACGAAATCTAACAGGTTTTATACATCCCATACTCTACCAGACGAGACTGAGCCTAAGTCAACAAGTCAAATATTTGGGAGTTATTTTAGACAGTAAATTGACGTGGAAGGCATACGTTGAACAGGTGGTCAATAAGACAACTGCGATTATGTGGCAACTAAGGAGAACGGTAGGTAGGAAGTGGGATTTAAAACCTTACATTCTCCAGTGGCTGTACACTGCTGTGATAAGACCGAGGATTTCCTACGGATCCGTGGTCTGGTGGCCAGAGGCACTAATGCCCAGAAACTGGCCAGACTGCAAAGGCTGGCTTGTTTGGGTATTACCGGAGCATTGAGACCAACTCCCGGAGCAGCACTGAACATCATCCTGGGGCTGTCGGACCTCCCGATCTGGATTGAGAGAGAGGCAATGGCGGCTCACAAAAGGATGATCGACAGTGGCCTATGGCGAACGGACTACACAGGGAAAGGCCATACGACTATTGCCGCCAAAATGAGTAGGGATCTACCCATCATTGCAACCAAAGGCAATATTCCAGATGGCAGATGAAGACTGAGAAGGAATTTCCATCAAGGGAAGAGTGGCTGTCAGGCCAGGTACGTACGCCGAGCGTCGTACACGCATGGTACACTGACGGCTCCTGGATGGCTAATACACAGTCATCCGGAGCCGGTGCATACCTAGACAACACTAAATCAGGAGAAAGCACTTCGCTGGGGAGATATGCCACTGTTTTCCAGGCGGAGGTGTTTGCTATTTTGGAAGTAGCAACGAAGTAACAGAAGGTGTAGAGAGTATATATATTTACTCGGACAGTCAAGCCGCTCTCAGGGCGATCCAAAGACCCAGGGCAAGCTGTAAGCTAGTTCAGGAATGTAGAGACGCCCTAGACAGATTGGCTGTGCGCAAGGAAATAAGACTCAGATGGGTTCCAGGGCACAGTGGCATCCAGGGCAACAAAACGACTGCTAAAAAAGAGCCGAGAGGACATCAGGAACTTGTAGGTATTCTGACTGGCATGGAAGCCTAAACAGACATCTGCACCTTATTGGCGTGAGGGACAGCCCACTCTGCCTGAACTGCGGGACATGGGAGGAGTCCTCATACCACTATATAGGAGTTTGTGATAGGTGGAGTCGCCTAAGGAGGAAGATACTGGGAGCACCAACACTTGCTCGGGAAGATTTAAAGGATCTGGACTGGGAGGACGTCCTCAACTTTATCAAGGTGACGGGCCGTTTCAATGCGGGCCGGGTGTTGGAAGTAGCCAGGTAGGGGAGGGCGGATCGGGGATGGTGAAAAGGGGCTTATAGGCCTACTTACCGGGGTTCGGCCCCCCCACCCTTACTACTATTAGGGTGCGATTCCTCAGGTTATTTTATGAAGAAAAGTTCATATGACCATATAGGATTTCAAGGGCTTAACTTTTTTGCTATAGAGTGTATTATTATTTTTTTTAAATATATTTGGAAATACTTAAGATATTCTCAATTTTGATCTGTGTTCACAGGATATAACAACCACATATTACCACTAGTGATGTCCCTGCAGACGTGTCCTCTCATATGTTTTTCAAAAAAAGTGATTCATCACTAGCATGCTAATATTTGGAGCATGATTCCTCAGACCTCAAGCCATTTTATGAACATAGGTTCATTATAAGTATTATTTTTTATTAACATTGATAGAGATCAATAGCGGCTCGTGGCTCTCTTTCAGAGGGAAGGCACAGAAAAATAAAAAATTACTACATCTACAAAAAATTAAATAAAACGGCTTGATAAAAAATATAAACCTCATTTTATTAAATAATTTTAAACAGGAAAAAGGATGCCACCTCCCATCAGCCTTCCATATAATTTACAAAAAAAAACTACACTTAAAACTGTAATATGTAACAAATATATTCAAGAATTTATGCATAGAACTATATTAAATCGGCGTCGTGCTTTGTCCCTTAAAACACAGCTACTTAATAAATTATTTATTTTTTAAATAAAGATATTTAGTATTAGTCAATGATGATTAATGATTGCAGCAGAAGGTTTGTTGTGTAAAAATGTTTAAATTAACTTTATGTCGGCTGGCAATAATTATTCCAATTTTCTTCGATGTATACCTTCATTACTTACTTATTTAGGCAAACACAACGTTAATTTCTTTTGGTAGCTACTAACTGATTGTTTATAAGAGGAGTTAGTGTAGATTAATCAACCTATCTAAGTCAACTGACTCAATATAGTTACAAAATTTAGCTCAGCGATTATTGTGTGTTCTAAGGGACGCCTATCTATATACATTATATAGTTATAAGATTCATTCAATTATTCATCTTGCCGTCGATTATGTCTCACGTATGTGGAAATATTTGATTCAGTGTAGTCTAATATTTTTCGTTGACACTGTCTTATGTAGTTCTGTTGCTTGTGGTATATTTTTAAGCACCCCTTTATTGCTATGAATGCTAGTCCTCCTAATACCGTCCTGTGAAAATTCGATTTCACTGAGTCAAAAAAGAATTTCCCGAAAAAGGTTGATATGGTGGGCATCAATAAGGCTCCGCAGAGAACCCGGGTTGCTGAGACTGGACTACTGAGGGGGGGAAGTTCGTTTTCTGTAGTGGATTCTGGGCGAGTGTTTGTCGCTATGTCAATTCTAAAAAAATATGCACTTTGCTGAACTAGTATCAGCAAATTCCACTTGATTGTAAAGTTCGAATGAGATGCTTTTAACCATTTAAATGTACCTACTCTTAAAAAACTGCTTTATAAACATCTATGTTTTTAAACTTAGAATACATATTGTATGCATCCAACTTTACAGAATATATGCAATATTAGTAGATTCTTCAGCCTGATATAAATGAACTCACCGAAATGGCGGGATACTCCTAATAATGGGAATTTTGTTGATATTTTTTCTCATAAAACTGAGTAGGGCATCTTCCCAACGGATCAGTTTTCCCAAAAGTAAAGCTACTGGAATGGCCGGAAGTCCAATAAGCAAAATCAGTGGATCTGCTTGTTCCATTATAGCCAACCCTTCTTTCTGTCCTATGACCTGAAACAACAATAATTATTCATGAATGACATATTGCCCTAGATAATAAAAGCAAAATCACAAAATGATTCTTTATGGTTTCTTGTACACTCTAGGGCACATACCTGCATTACTGTAATGGCACCATAAGTAACTGCACACCAATATACTGCTCCAACAACGATACCGGCAGCCATAAAGGGACACCCTTTGTATATAAAGCTGTCGACCGTGTCTAGAATGAGAACTAGAATGCCCATGTTTGGGAAAACTATGATGTATTCAGTCTGGCATTGGGGACACGACACTTTACTCATGTTGCCCCCTTTCTGTTTTTCATCCACCCATCGTTGAAGACAAGTTTGGTGAACCTTAAAAATAAGTCCAGATAGCTTATGGGTTCCAGTTTATGTTATTTTCTTGCAATTCGCAACCTACTGAAAAATATATTAACTAGGAATGATGATGTTAATGATAATGTAATTTTTCTCATAAACTTACTATACATTTACAATGTATTAAACAGCATCAATCAACATGGAATGGCTTATGGATACCCACTGCAATGAGTACAGGAATTTCAGCCAAAGCCAACAAATGCTGATATAAGTAAATAAAGTAATATATATACACAGAACTGCTAATGTAGTAGCATATAATTTGGTTTGAAATAAATAAATGAATCTATCGTTTTTATACTTAGGATTTACGTTCCTTAAACATGATTCAAGGTTCTTACCCATTTAGTTGTTCCTCTACAGTTACAGGGTTGCACCCAAGCGGCGTCCCGATCTTCTTCTTCGGAAGCGAAGCATACCCAACAGTATCTTCCCGATTCCTTATTATTAACTGGGGCTCCTTTGGACTCATCCCGGGAAGTGTTTTGGCTGTTTTGACTGGCATCCGTGTTCATGATAGGTCTTTATTTCATAACAAATAATTTAGCTTGGAATTAAATGAATTGTTAGGAGTGCTTAAATATGAAATTTATGCAAATTTATATGATATTGTCATTTTTTGTCATTTTTATACATACAAAATATTCCTATTTTTCCGGAAACGTCAACTCTATTTTTTTTCTGTCAATGTCAAATCTCGTCTCGTATAAAAAAAAATAAAAACATGAAAAATTCAGATTATCGTTGGCTGTGTCTAAAGATCCACACGACGTTGCCCCTGCCGCATCGTCCGCTTCAGAGTAGCGCGCGCATCACATTGTTGACAAAAATGTCTAATATTACACTTCACGCATGGCCCTTCGCTGGCTTCGCTCGCTATGGGGATACAACCAACAAAAACTAACCCAAGGCATGCTCAAAATGAATCAAAAAAACTTTTGACACGTAATATTTAGAATTAAAAAAAAAACATGTCTTGCCACTAGAATCAAACCCGGGCCGCCGTATCGTATTGCAGACTCAGCACCCGTGACAGCAATTCGCTAGACTCTAAAGATATGGTGTTTGTCAACAATGTAATGCGCGCGCAACTCTGAAACCCTCTGACGCGGTACCGGTAACGTCTTCTTAAAGATCCGACACATGTTAAGATCATTTACAGTTGTACGCCACTATGCCATATAAGCCGCTTCTGATTGGTGGGTTAACGACACTTTAGAGTACCGTTAACTCTTCACGCATGACCCTCCGCTCGCTCCGGGGCGCAATCAGACAAAACTAACCCAAATATACAAAAAGAAACAAACACAACCTTAAAAAATAAACAAAACATGTCTTAACCCCGAGGTGAATTGAACATGATACGTCTTTATTCCAAATGCAGAAGCAGAATCTGACCAGTGACCACTAGACCTAGGAACAAACTGACTGGACCGTATATAAACTAAAGTGACGTTAATCCACCAATCAGAAGCGGCTAAAATATCATAGTGGCGTATGATCATAAAGGATCTTAAAATCCAGATTCCGGATGTAATTATGTATGTAATTATTTTCGATATATCCGGCAAATCGCATTCAAACCTTGCATGTCTTTTTAAAGGTGCATGGTTCATACACATACGAGGAAAAGACAAAAAAGTTAAATAATCCCAAGAGTATTGAGGCAGTTACTCTTGACTGTCTCGCGACAGCATTGCCGTTGGCTGCCATCAAGGTAAAAGCGTCTCCAGCGCCATCTAGTGTAGGTGGTGTTGACTCGAGCGATTGCATTTGCCTTTAAAGATCCTTTACAGGCGTAGCCGACTATATCAAAATCGGCCTCTCCTATTGGTCGAACCATCTCGTATTACGATATGTCTTCGTGATGCAATGAATTTCTCGCAAGAGCTCTCGTGGTATAGAGGTTCAGATCGCTGCGCCTGACCTAGAAAACACGGGTTCGAACCCCGTTGCTTTTTTTTATGTTTTTTTAAAGATGGTTTCTAAACAGCTTTTTTTCTTGATTTTGGGTATGTCTTGGGTTAGCACTTCGGTTAGTTTCCTTTTCTTGAGCCCCCGTAGCGAGCGAAGCGAGCGGAGGGCCATGCGGATCGACCAATAGGAAAGGCCGATTTTGATATAGTCGGCTACGCCTGTAAAGGATCTTAAAATGCATTGCATTTGATGTTTTCGCGATGCAATCGATTTGTAGCAAGAGCCGTCGTGGTCTAGAGGTTTTTATTTTTTTTCATGGCAGTGGCACACAAACTAAAGGTAGAACCTATGGCGCTCGACGAGCGGTGTGTGTGCGAAAGTGTTGATTGACACTGCTCTTGAATATTTGTAAGTTGTAATTAGTGGGAAACAGATGGCCTGGGAGTGAGTTCCACAGTGATGCAGTGCGCCAGACAAAGGAGTTCTTGTAAAGCGATGGTCTAGGTGCTGTGTTGTATTGTATGGAAAGGGGTCGCTCAGCTGTTCAACCCTTCTTCACTTAGACCTAAAAGGTATTTTGTGACTACCCTGCTTTTTTCGCGTAGTTCAGGATATTTCTAGGGGATAGTTGTGTAATATCCTTGGGATTACATACTACTTCTTCCAGATATTTTAGCTTTGGCGGGTCAGTTCTCTACATTCGCAAAGAATGTGTTCCGCAGTTTCGTTTGCTGAGTTGCAAAATCTAAAAGGTGGATCCTCAGTTTTTTTCATGTTGCGGAGATGGTATCTCCATGGTCCATGACCTGTTAGGAAGCTAGTGACCAGTCTTAGATCGTTTTTATGGAGCTCTAGTAGCTACTAGAGCTCCATGATGTATTCAGGCGAGTGCGATAGAATCTTTTCGCTTGTCGTTGTCCTGGAGTGTTTTCTTTTGATATATTCAGAGGCGCATAGTTCATGCCATTGAACTCTGTTTGGAATATGGATGGATTCATCTGTGTACCAGACCAATGTACCTCGTTAGGGCTGTAGTGCTCTCATTGGTGGGCGATCTTTTAAGATGACCTTAAAAGAGCGTTGGAAATCCCTTGTCTTTAGCATATAGTATGTTGGTTTGGCCAGCGATTGGACTCTGATTGTGTCCAGAATCTTTAGATGGCCAGCCAGATCACCTGACTTAGTTGATTGGGTCTGGATTACTCTGGACGCGCTTAATACAGCCTCCCTCCTCACGCCTAAATGCAGGGGAAGAAGGTCCATCATCGTTTCCAGTGCTATGGTGGGGCAGGTTTTTATTACCCCTGTTATACCCAGATGGTTAGGTCTCAATTCGGCGACTATCGGCGGCGGCCCGGGTTCAAACCCCGTTGCTTGTTTTTATTTTTTTACGGTTAAGTTTCTAAACAGTTTTTTCGTGATTTTGTGTATGTCTTGGGTTAGTTTTTGGTAAGCAAACAGTTTTTTTTCTTGATTTTGGCTATGTCTTTGGTTAGCCCCTGGTTAGTTTTCGTTTCTTGAGCCCCCGTAGCAAGCGGAGGGCCATGCGAAATGTGAAATATTACTTAATGTAATACGGGACCGTACTTTGGATGCACTTTTTACGAAATATACAGCAGCTCGCATGTATTTCCGCGAATACATTTACAAAGAATCCCCCTTCTTTGTAGGTTTGTAACATTCGACCTTGATGGCAGCTAACGGCAATGCTGTCGCGAGACACTCGTAGTTATTTATACTTATGTTAAAGATGAGATGATAAATCATAAATCTCAATGCGTATTCAAGATACTGCGCATGCCTACTTAATTAAAACCCACACGAGATGTGCCTGCCTACACATATGAAGGGATCAACCAAGGCTGTGCTTTTCGCTACCTCCGGGAGTAAAATCAAAATGGTCGGTTCATATTTGTCAGAGATCACCATCCAAACTGATTTGGAAATTAAAATCCAATATGTAGTATATGAATCACATTTCAAAAAACATATTCTGAGGAATTTCTAATATACTGGGAAACTGCAATTCCATCCTGTATTTGATTAGCTCTGAGTTTTTGGAGACAAGAACATGTCTACGATTTCGCAATTTTTTTCATTAGAAAGTGGGTGTTCTGTAGAGTAGTTTAGGCCAAATAAACCTGAGGATCCGCCACATTTAAGCTGATAAAATGCCCCCAAAATTCCAGGTTAAATTGGGTATGCCTTGGGTTAGTTTGGGTTAGCACTTGATTAGTTTTCTTGTCTTGAGCCCCCGGAGCGAACAAAGCGAGCGGAGGGTCCTGCGCGAAGTAAAATATGAGTAGAATGATAAAAAAAATTACTAAATATATGCACAAATCAAGTATATAATGGCAACCAGTTGCCAAAATTTCCTTATTTTCACGTTCAATTGCATTATTTTCACGTTCAATTTCATTATTTTCACGTTCCACCTGAGAAAGTAGTACAACTTTGTCCGTTCGCGATATTTCAGTTCGTAGTGCACTTGTGAATGCATGCGATTTGAAGACCTGCAATTGGCAAGTATATATGGCCCTCCGCTCACTCCGGGGCTCAAGAAAAGGAAACTAACCAAGTGCTAACCCAAGAAAAAGCCACAAATCATGAAAAAAAAAATGTCTACTTAAAAAAAACAAATCCGACACGATTTGAACCCGGGTGACCGAAGTGATGGCCAACCATGTAGACCCTTAGAGCATCTGCTGACTTACAAACAACTGGTTGCATCGCACATCACGTAGCTAGCCAATCACGCGCCTCTCATTCACAAGTGCAATATGA
>MU186967.1:64501-81417 GCA_016904865.1 Pissodes strobi
CACGTAGCTAGCCAATCACGCGCCTCTCATTCACAAGTGCAATATGAACTGAAATCTTGCTGCCCGTTCTACGTTAATTAATCTCAAAACTCGTATTCTGGGGGGCCTCGTTCGGCCCAAATGTGGGGATCCTCCGATTTTTTGGCTTAAACTACTCTATAGGACACTCTTTCTAGTGAAAATAAAAACGCGAAATCGTAGATACCTATATATGTCACAAGACCCCTGGAATCAATCGAGAAGAGTTGTCAAATCTTATCATCCAAGTAGGACCCAAGAATCGATTACACCACTGCGGTGGTCAAATCATCAGATCGGTGCAAAAGCCAGCACTGTAAATATTTGCTTTTGCAGCTTACTGCCATTAACTGAAAAAGAAGTAGGAATATGATGCCATAACCATTAACCTCAAACTTTCGCATGGTGTTTTCCTGTGTTCGTTCTATCTTGTGTAATTTATCTGATATTTATTTATTTATTTATTGTTTTTTTTTCTGTTACCTACTAGCTTTAAAATGGTTAAAGTTAAAAATCGAAAACGTGTATCTGTTGATCAGATACAAAAGAGAAGACAGGATAAGAATGCCAAGAAAACCTTAAATCCGTTCGAGGTCCATATAAACAAAGAGAAAATGAGAGTTTTGGGTAAGAAATTAAAAAATGAGAAAGGTTTACCAGGTGTTTCTAGAGCCAAGGCCATTCAAAAAAGAAAATATACCCTCCTAAGTGAATATAATCTACAACATAAGACCAATAAATTCATGGATAAGCGAATAGGGGAAAGGGGTAATATCCCTCAAGAAGACAAAATTATGGCTAGATTTGCCGCTATAAGAAGCAAAGCTCACAAAAAGAAAAACATCTTCAACTTAGCAGATGATGAAATTTTAACCCACAGGGGTCAAACTTTAAGTGCTATAGAAAAATTTGATGATCCCCGTTCTGATAATGAAGAGAGTGGAGATGAAAACCAGAGTGGCAGACTAGATTCTAATTTTGTAGAGGATGCTCATTTTGGTGGGGGAATGTTAAGTAATACTGGGCGGGATGGTGCTAAAACACATAAAGAGCTTATAGATCAATTAATTAACGAATCTAAAAAGCGAAAAGCTGAACAGCAAAAAGTCAAAGAAGCAACCATGGAATTAACTGAAAAATTAGATAGCGAGTGGAAAGATTTAGTGCAGCTGGTGAATACAAACAATAAAAAGGAGAAAATTGATGACAAGCCCAAATTAGATGATTATGATAAGGTTATGAGAGAGCTAAGATTTGAAGCTAGAGGAACAGTGTCAGATAGATTAAAGACTGAAGATGAAATTGCAAAGGAAGAAAAAGAAAAACTTGAGAAGCTTGAACAAGAAAGACTGGAGAGAATGAAAGGTTTTATTGAGAATAACCCACAAAAGGTATGTATGTAACTAGTTGCTTAAGAATTTAAAATATTGATCCAGATATTCACACAATTTTTCTGAAATTTCAAGTGCATCAGTTTACAATATTACCTATATTATGATAGTTATATAAATCCATAGTAACTTACTGCTTTTGAAACCTCTAAATATACATTTTATAAATTGTGTAATGTACAAATAATTATTTCACCTGATTATGGAAGTTGCTCATGAATAAGTAAATATTATTTATTTATAGGCTGTAAATTGACTTAATTCTATATAGGTTTATGTTTTTTTTTTTTCAGTCAAACCATAGAAGTGCAGACGATCTTGATGACGATTTTGTGTTTGAATCTGATACAGAAGTGGATATGTTAACGTATGATGAACAAGGACAATCAAATGTTCATGTTAGAGCTGAACTTGATGGAAAATCTATAGGTGACGTTGAAGATTCAATTGAAGAAAAAGACCATGTAAATAAATAATTCTGTTACCCTTTTTTTTGCAAACAATGCTCGTAATTTGTTGTTTTGTAAATAAATAAGATATTTAATTCATTTTAGCGGGTTAGAAGAAGGGGGAAGGCTTTTCTCCACAAATGAAAATGCCAATCTTTAGTTTAAGAGTTATGCATTTCGATGAGTTCACTCATCATCATCAGACTCTAAAATATATTCTTGTATAAGAGAAATACATTAAAATAACAAAAGTACGTCAAAATTACAATAAAAGTCAAAATTATACAGAAAATTTTAAAAAACTCACCACACACTACCTAGCCACAATGTTGTATGTTTACATAGCAAACAATGACAAAGGAAATAAATATATTAACAAATTGGTACACGTCGCGACATCCAGTAAACACAGTTAAAACTAAGGTTTTTAAACATTTAATTAAAGGAAGGAATATATAACGGTGAAGGCGGAACATGCTCGAATTATCAATGGTCGTAGACAGAGTACTATAGTAGTAATACCCCGTATTTGGTGAAAATTAAAATACTCTAGGGCAGATTAGTTAAGGAAAGGGTAAGTTTAGAAAGAGAAAAGGGGGGGGGGGGGGGGAGGGGGGAGAAATTAGTATTTATCAAGGAGGGTATTAATTATTTATTTATTGGAATTCGGAAGGCTGTGTGGACTTAAGGAGTTAAAAAATAGATTACTATCAAACTTAGTCTGTTCATTAACACAAACATAATCTGGTGATTTTATGGCCTTGTTAATTTCAAGGATTTCTAGAAGGTCCAACTTTAAGCCTTTCTGGCAAACATGAAGAACTTCCGCGTCTGCCTCCGGTACGAATCTATGTCTGGCCTCGATAATATGGTTAGCGAATGGAGAAGAAGTATTAGTAATAAACTTATTTAAGTTATTTTCAATTAGTTTAGTATGTTCTTTTACCCTTGTTTCAATTCTCCTTCCGCTTTGTTCTAACCCGCTATAATAGCAACTCCACTTCAAAAATGGACTTCTACTTACAAATTAATTCATTTTATTGCTTGCCTCAGTAATCTTTGAAAATATTAATCAGGCTGATTTGTAGACAGAAATATAAAGACATAGCCAAAATGATGTTGTTCATTTTAGGAAGGAAATTACTTGGAGAGTGGTTCTGAAGAAGACGATGAGAAAAATTCCGAGGAAGAAGAATCAGACTCGGAAGATTCTCTTGGCGATTTAAAAGAAGGGGACGAAAGTAGTGATGAAAGTGAAATAGAATTTGATAGCCCAAGTAAATCCAGTCAATTACAAAATTCACCAGAGAACAAAGAAACAACACAGAAACGCAAATTAGAAGATACAGCTGATAAGAGTGGAATAAAAAAGACCAAGACAGGAAGCACAACAAGTAAAATTGAGGGCTCCAATGTGCTCTCTGAAAGTGAGAAAAAAGAATTAGAGAAAGCAGGCAATGAGCTACCTTTTACCTTCAAGTTACCAGAATCCTACGAAGGTCTGATGGAAACCCTTGAGAACCATTCTATTACCCACCAGAAAATAATTTTAGAAAGAATGATCAAATGTAATCACCCCAGTCTGTCACAGAATAATAAGGCCGGTTTGGGTTTACTTTTTGCCTACATATTACAGTATGTAAATGATTTGTTTGCAGACATAGAAGATTCCAAAAGTTTAAAAGATGGTTTTCAGGTCTTATCAGCACTCATGCCTCATATATATGACCTTGCTCAGCTAAATAAGGAAATTGTACACAATTCAATAGTGGAGGTGATCAAAGAAAAACATCAAGAATATAGAAAAAGAAAAAAGAGACGTCCTGGCTTAGAAGTATTGGTGTTCCTCAAGCTAGTTAGTTTACTATTTTCGACATCAGATTTCAGACATCAAGTTGTGACATCTTGTTTTGTATTTATGGAACAAATATTACGATTTGGTGGAGTTAAGACAGCTCGAGATATATCCTATGGTTTATTTGTTTGCACATTAGTGCTAGAGGTATATATTGCTGATAGTAATTCAATTAATATGTTATAGTATGATATTTTACTTTTCAGTATACATCACTCTCCAACAGATACCTCCCAGCTGCTATTAATTTTCTGTCTGGAATCCTACACATGGCCATTCCAAGAGCTAGTGTTAAAGTTATAAAAGTTCTACCACCATTTAAACCGCTTTCCAGTAGTTTAGTTTTAACAAAAAAGTATTCGAAGGCAAATATCAGTTCAAAACTCGATATTTCTTGCTTGGTTGACCAGGAATTTACAGACGATTTTAAAGTTTCAACATTGTTTCTGGCATTGAAGCTTTTGAAAGAATTCAAAGAGAACTTCAATAGCCTGGCAAGCAATGTTGAAATTTTCGAGTCAGTGGAGAAATATCTGTACCAAGTTCCAATGGACTTTTATCCGAAGGCGGTCAAAGAGGTACACAAGGAATTCTGTGATAGCTTGAGTAAATTGAAATCTGAGAGGAAGTTGCAATTTCTGATAATGGAAGAGAAAAAACCAAAAGCTTTGAGGCTGTATGAGCCTAAAATAGTTGAAGTGTAAGTATCATGAATTTATGAAATTTATTTATTACTTTTAATTGTCTTTTTAAAAAATTTTAATATGCAACATAAGGTGGGGGTTTTAGCTCCGTTTGAATAGCTTTGTTTCATTTTGAACTTTGTGTATCAGGTCTGTAGATAATAATATTTAATATTCTTCTCGCTTCTCCTTCGTTCGAGATCAAATTGGAATTTTTTGCCTATATATGTTGTTAAACACGCCCTTCAGCCCTTTGCTAATGGCGGTGTTCAAATTTTATGAGAAAATTAAGCTAAAACAATGAGCCTATTTTCATCTATGTTTTCTTGTTTAATGTAGTATTGATTTTTCAGGTATGATAGAAAGCCACATAAAGTGCAGTCTAAAGCAAAAGCCGAAAGAGATAAACTTTTGCATAAACTCAAGAAAGAGACAAAAGGAGCTCTTAAAGAGATTCGAAAGGACAAGGCATTCTTGGGCAGAATTGCAATTAATCGGAAAATTAAAAGGTCAGTTGAAATATTTAGGATATTTTTCAGAGGTTTGCTTCCGCTAAAATTCATTTGCATTGTATATATTATAGGCAATATTTATTTATTTATTGCAACAAGCATTGGAAAAATGGCTGAAACTTTAATAAACATCATATCTGGAAACCACACTTCAAACGTCGGGAAATTTATTGAATCTTTAGGATCAATAAAGAAATCTATGGAAAACTTGGACAAAGTCCATATCATTAAAATTAGCTAAATATAGAGATATGGCAATGCCGCTGCCTACCATCCAAAATAATAAGGCTAATCAAAAAAATCAAGCCTCAGTCAGAGACATTATCTCTGCCTCAGTACTAAACCCCAGCACAAAAATAGACATCAGCTGTTACATTTCACACCAAACTAAATGAGTTTTCACTACCAGTCACTGCAAGTGACTGTGATGTTCTATTGTTGACTGAAACTTCTTTACACTGTGATAATGAACTCGGAATCCCTGAATATTCTGTTTATAGAGGTGATAGGAGCCAAGAAACAAGCACAGCTACCTGTTTGGGTGAGGCACTGATTACTGTTAAAAAACAATTGGTGTCTTCTATCATCTCAACTCAAATAACAAATCTTGAATGTGTGTATATTAAGGTTTCTTTTTTAGATAATAATATTGTGTTTGTGAATAACTACATACCTCCGTCTTTACCATTAAATATTTATTAGGAGTTTATTGCAGCAACTGAGGTAGTCATTCAAAATAATGATTTAAGTGTGTTCTATATTACAGGAGATTTTAATTTACCAAATGTTTATTGGATTAATGATGAATTTGGCTCCAGACCAGCTGGTGCAATAACTGCAGTTGTAGATTGTGTTTCAAATTTTGTCGCTTTTATGAAATTTTTTCAAATTAATAACAAGCCTAATGCAATTAGGGGGTATCTTGACTTGATATGGACCAATAGTGTTGTCAATGTAGATTGTGTTGACTTACCTTTACTTAAATGTGCTAAATACCATCCACCTCTTTCTCTTTATGTAAAGTATAACACCACTGAAGATTTTTTGGAGTGTGATTATTTTTACAATAATTATGCTAATGCAAACTATATTTGAATAAATCAGTATTTAGGTAATATTGATTGGGATCACTTGCTGAGTGTTGCTGATATAAATCAAGAACTAAACAATTTTTATGAGATTTTATAACATTGTATAGATCGGTTTGACCCAAAAAAAAAGGGTGTAAAAATAGTAAATTTCCTAGGTCATTCTCATTGGAATTAAAAAATGCTATTTTAACGACTATAACATATTTTCAGATGTCCGTAAAGGGTGTAAGATTTTAGCTGAAAAATGTAAAAATGATAACCGTAAAAATTTAGAAAATTCCGTGACTGATTCTAAACAATTCTGGAGCTATAGTGTTGCCAACCATAAATCAGAAAAAATCCGTAACAGAGTCCTCAAAATTTCCGTGTTTTTCCGTGTCCCTGAAATGTAGCTTAAAAAAGGTTACTGTAAACGTAAAATCAATTGCATATGGAAGAGTTAAGCTCTTGGCAGAAAGATGGCACTGAGTTGAAATGTTCAACTAGAAAATAAATAGAATATGACGTCATAGATGCACCACTCTGGATTTTTCATGATGGTAATTAAGATAAAATAATTAAATAGTTGCTTACCAGCTTACGACGCTTAAAATGAGAAGCAGAGAAAGTATTCTTATTTAATCCATTTATTTGAAACAGCATAAAATAATTCTTCTTTTTACAAATAATCAACTTAAGATAACTCAAAGACAATGCCGAATCCATCTTTACCATTTTTTAACATTTATTTGACTGGCTTAAATAGAGCACAATATATTTTTTTACTACCTATGAAGCCAGCAGACTTCCATTAATGGTACTAGTGATAAAACAATTTCTTTGTTTTGATTAGATTCATATGTTAAAATTATGGGCGCAGGCAGAACAAATTTCAGTAACGTGTAGATAGTTTTTCTAAATTTTAATGAGTTTGAAATGTTTTTTTATACTATGCATTATTTTAATACTTTAGGCAACTGCCCCCTCCTACCGGCTCTCATGGTGAAATGACTTTCGCATTGAGCGTTTGACCCAAAGCCCCAAATTGTCAGTG
Organism: Pissodes strobi; assembly: GCA_016904865.1. Lineage (NCBI taxonomy): Eukaryota > Metazoa > Arthropoda > Insecta > Coleoptera > Curculionidae > Pissodes > Pissodes strobi. Next base: position 71,534 of record MU186967.1, read on the forward strand.
GTCGTCAATATTTTGAAATTCCGATTTATCAACACATCTTTGAAACTAAAGAGACCAGATGATTGGCGCATCTATTTTTAGGATTGAATAATATCTATATGAAATATCGATTAAAATTAAGTGAATTATATTAAAATGGACATATGACACAAATAATATAATAACGCCAAATCTTCTGTAAAAAATCCGTGTTTTCATTGCACGGAACCCAATAAAATCCGTGTCCGTGTTCTAGTTTCAAAAATCCGTGAAAACACGGAAGTGTCCGTGTCGTTGGCAACACTGAATGTTCACAGTAAATATAAGCATTATGATCTGCCAAATAGTATGGCATTTGATTAATACCTCCTACAACAAGGCCAGACGGCTTACGCGTGACGTCATCAAAAGTGGTCTTAACTTATTTACAGGCGTATATTGAAATGTGCAATTTCTTTTAAAATTTCACAGTTAAGTAGACATTTTAGATGCAAAAATCTCGAAAAAATATAACAAAAACTTGTGTTTTGTAAATTTATCTTTGTATGTAGTTTGAACGTAATTGGCCTAATACAATACCTCCTATAAGCTGATATTACTTTAAGCACGACTATCATGACTGATAATGTGTATTACTCATTTTTTTTTTTAAATCAAATATGAAATTGCAGTTTACTTACCTTTTTCTGCATACCTACATAAATAATATTTAAGAGCTTCCGGCTAAAACAAGGCTGCAAGTCATGAACAGCCTTTAGACGTGCCTCATTCGATTTTTGTTAAAGGAAAACGACATTTCAAAGCAAAAACCTTTGAATATCCAGTTTATGAAAATAGAATCTACCTATTTTGATAAACTGAAACTAGATACCACGGTAAAATATCACTATAGGTATAAAAGTGTCATAATAGGTAATAGCTTGGGTAGTATTAATGTCAAATTTGGTAGTGCGTTTTCTCCTCGGTTTTCTCCATCCAAAGAACCTTGCAATCTTTAAATATTTATGATAAAACATGAAAGATTTATACAGGTTTCAAATTATTACTTTTTTATGTTAGATTTGGTATATTACTCGGTATATTATTGGGGTCTAACATTTATTTATTAAAAGTCTCCAGTTTCCTTTTTTCCTTTTACCCAAAATATTATGATTATGTTTAGAACAATAATTATTATTAAGAAAGAAGTGTATTTGAAATGCTGCAAAGAAAAAATTTTGAAACATCAATTTTTAGGTGATTTTTACAATTTTCAAAATGAGTCAAAAGGCTGTTTTGATTTAGATAGTTTAACAACAGCTCACAAAGAAAAGACTTTTTATTGTAAATATCTAAAAATGTGTCTTCGAACTCATTAATCAGTTTTTTAAATATAATATTGGCTGTTGAAACTACGTTCACGAGGATATAAAAGAGCCCCACGACTTAAGGAATTAATGAAATTGTAAGAATCTTCTACAACACAAGGTTCATTTAAAGTTAAATTTTCTTTGCAAAATTCACAACTTATTTTTTTTTTAAACAATATGACAGCAATATCTACGTAAATAAGTGATTAACTGGCATTTCAGATCCTCTGCTGTGTCTTGTGAATGTGACAAATTATTAAGAAAACCCGAGAGAAAACCTTTCAGAGCCTCTATAATAAAAGGATTAAATATTTTGAGAGCTAATTTAACATTTTGCTTTTTTATAAATGATGGAAAAAGGGCATTTAAACTACGGAAATATCCATGTTTTAATATTTTGTCTCGTTTTAGTTCATGAAGTTTTCTGACCACTGAGGGCATATAGCAAACATTGCATTACAGCCTGTATGAGGCATAATTACACTAAATATTACTTACCCCAAAATTAGCTCACAGGAACAAATGTTATAAACTTGCTGACCACATTGAACAAGCACAAAATAAACTCTTATTACACGAACGCAACAGGTCAACTCCAAACATTTTGGAAAGCTAAAAACATGAACTTTAGATCTTTTCGGCGAGTTTCCACCGCACTGCATTGTTCACATAAATTTACACACACGAAAGTGTAAAGAAATTAACACAAAAACAATCAAAATCGAACAGAACAATAATTAAGAAGCCGGTCGAAAGTACGCCAACTGACAGAAGGCACTGAGGCAGTGTTGCCAGATTTAGAGTTAGTTTCATACATTATTTGGGATGTAAACTATTAACGTATATTTAGTTGGGCTTTAATTTTTACAGCATTTGTTGAATGACATTTGATATTATGTTTTTAAATGGAACTAAATATTTATACAAAATAATTAGGTTATTGGTTAGCAACGTTTATTTTCTTAAAGGTTTTGATTCCGTTATTGCTTCACTTTTCGGTTTTTATAGATTTACTTTTCGGATTTTAAATATTTATTTATATTTAATATAACTGTACTATAATATACCAAAGCAACCTTTTACATTAAGTATCTAATATATTGTTAATTGTAATCTTGGAATCCAAGACGAATATTTTACGTTTCTTAGAAAAATAATTTGTGGCAAATAGCAAGTAGTTCATATTGTGATAAAGCGCCCAATCTGGCAGCACCGAATACATGACGTCGAGATGGGAATTGACATTCCAGTCGCCCAGCGTGGCAATCAACGTTAAATACGGAAGTAGGCGCGATAAAGTAAACAATACTTTTACAGGGCACCTCTTGGCTCCTCTTAATGCTTTTCTTATGGCAAAAAAGTATGGACCACTTTTAATGACGTCACTGCTAATTTCAATATCAGCTAGTTGGCCTAGTTCTAGGAGGTATTGATTTGATAGTGTTGAGTCAGATGACCCTAAAAAAATATAACATTTTTGCAGATCTTACGCAGATAATAACTGTGATCTTTTGAATTTAAATTTGAATTATGCTAAGATCTTGAATATTAGCAGCTGCGAAGTCAGCATTATGGATATTTTTAATAAAATTGAGAAGTTAAATTTAAGATTGATCTGTGGCCCAGATGATATTTCACCATGTTTTATATACAATTGTCGTGTATTGTATCCTGTCTGGGGCAATATTTTTAAGCTGTCTTTATTCAGTGGTATTTTTCCAGAGGAATGGAAAAAAACCTATATTACACCTATCTAGTCTTGTAAAATTTCCGGATATATATTTTATGAAAATATTTCGGGAAATATCGGAAATATTTGGAAAGATTGAAAATATTGGAAATATTTTTTAAATGACAAAACAACTAATAAAAAACAACTATTTCAAATTATATCACAAAAATAAGGAAGAGTAATATTTATAAAAATATAAATACATGTAGGAAATGAGGATATTTAGTAAAAACTAACAAAAATAAACTACGAATAAAATTTGCGAGTTGAAATAGACGCAAATCTAGAGAGAGCCATGCCTTTCGTTGCTATCTTCATTTAGTGTTGTTGTGCCTTGAGTATTTGAGAAGGCCTCTTCATTAACATCATTTGACACATCGCCTATATTAGTCAAAGTATGCTTTATTGTTTTAACAAGTGGTATTGTTGTTAACAAAGCGTAAAAGAAAAGATTATAAAATTAAGGAAATGACTTAAAATTAAGATTGCCCTTAAAAGTTACCTACATAAAATTTATAATTTAAAAATAATACAAATAGTTTTAAGTAAACAAAGTCACAGAGTTAACATTATGGGTTAAAAACACTAAATGACATTTACACATAGACTCATAAATGAATGAATGAATAATGAATGAATATATGCTTTATTGTTTGAAGAAAAAAATCTTAAACCGTACTATAAAGAAACCCAAACTTTCAAACAACATAACGTGTTCACTAATTATTGGTTTTCTTACTTCTCTATATTATTGCATTATTGTCAACTTATAGATATTATCAAAGAATACAAAATGGAATTCAAGGTTATTTTAGAAACAAAAAAATAAATAAAACACAAATAAAAACTTGAGCAAAAAAGTCCAGGTACACCAAGAACATAACGTATAAAAAACGGATGTCAACACACAAAGAACAGCTTCATTTCAATAACAGAGGAAACCATTGTAAAATATGCTTTGCCCTTTAAGAGCATCTTTACAGCACGTGGGAACTACTTGCTACCTTCAATACTTCTGCATTCACCAGGCAAGTGATTGTAAATCTTAATGCTCCCGCAAATTAACTAGTTCTTTGTGAAAATGCTTGTTGGTCTAGGCAATCTCAACTCATCGGAATTGCGAGTTCTGACTGGCTAAATTACCGTATTTTTATGGATTAGAGACACTGTTTCAATTATAAAAAGACAAGCCAAAGTTAATATTTTTTCTTGAATAAAATATGATCTACAATGGTATCTTGGCTTTAACTTACATAAATATCTCAGAGCTTGCTTTTGAAGATCAAATACAGGACTCAGCAGTTGCTGGAAAGCAAAACCCCAGAATGCTACTCCATATCTTAAATTTGATTCGATGAGGGCGAAATACACAGATCTTGCCATTGCATATCCTAAATTATGACTTCCTAGTCGGATTGATGCCAATTTTTTATTGAGCGCAATAATGTAATCCGAAAATTTTAACTTCGAGTCAATCTGTACACCCAGAAACTTTACTACTGTAACACTTTCCAGGGCGTTACTCGAGATTCTCCATATTACATCTAAATGACAACACATTTGTCTTACCAACATTATAACTTAAGCAGTTTGCCTCGCACCACCGCTTTATTTGACTAATATCCTCATAAATTCGAGTTGATCGACTTTCAGAGTCTTGATTGACCCAGTCATACGATAGTGGTATCATCAGCAAATTTCGTGAACCTACCAGTGATGTCAACATTTGCCAGTTGCTAGGTCATTTATGTATAATAAAAGCAGCAGTGGTCCTAGCACACAACCTTGGGGCACACCATGGGGGTTGAGAAGCACATTCGAATCTCCACCCTGGCATCTAACAAACTGTCTCCTCTCGGACACATAAGATGTTAGCCATTTCAAGGCAATTCCCATAAATCCATGGCGCTCGAGTTTCCTCAGCAGTGTTTCACAGGTTACACAGTCAAATGCTTTTGAAAAATCGCAAAACACTGCTGCAGAAACATCACTTTCGTTTAAGCCAAAGTAAAGCTTCTCCAGGGAACTAAACACGGCATCCCCTGTTCCTTTGGAATTCTGGAAAACAAATTGAGCCTCATTCAGCAATTTGTACTTTGTGACAAAAGATATCATCCTCTTTTTGACCAGCTTTTCTACGACCTTTGATAGGGTAGGAAGAAGGGATCTTTACTAATCCGGTCTTGAAGGAAGCTTGAACATAACCCGAATCAAATGAAACATTTTATAGCATCAACCAGCGATATCACCATGACTCCCCTCCTGCCAATCAACTTCCTCGCTCATTTCTTCTATATTTTCGTCAATAATATCTGCCCTATTTTCTGTATTTTCGTCAACAGTATAAAGTGGTTGGTAACTTTTGGATATGAGATACATAGAGTAACTTCGCTCAGTAGCGGCCGAAGAAGCCTGGCATCATCAGAATGCATGCCCCACTTTGTATAAAGGAATTCAAGAACAAAGTCCTTTCCACCAGTACACGGGGTTTTCAAGGCTGCTCTTCCAAATGAAATCTTTGCAAAACAATTTACCGCTTTTGCAACTGTAATCTGCAATTTTGTCTATAAGATCTTCCTGTTTAAAATGTAGTTTATTTCTTCCAGCGTGCAGTATACATTCATTGACGGAGAAGATTTGTGATTCATCAGGCTTTGCCCCTTGTGATTTTGGGTGTAGTAAATCTGCAGCATAATGAATAGGAAGAACAAATTCAGTTTTTCTTTAAGCGACTAACTCCATTAATGTAGTTTTTCCTCTTCGTTTAGCGGGGATGACGATGAAAGATATTCTTGGATCACTTTCTTAATATCACTAAAAGCCTTAGCAGCGAAATGGATGGTGTATGATCTCCTTCTTATTGTCTTAAATTATTTATTTTGGCTCCGATTAATACATAACATGAAATAATTCCAATGTTTCCAATATTTCCAGTAGGCCTTTGGAAATTTCCAATGTTTCCATTTCCATGGAAATATTTCCGGTGGAAATATTTCCATTTACAACGCTACACCTATCCTAATAAGTGGCAATAGGTCATTGATTGATAATTATCGGCCAATCTCGAAAATATCAATTTTTTCCAAGTTTTTTGACTCTATTGTTTCCGATAAAATTATTATTATTCCAGAGCAACATCGGTTTGTGTCAGATAGATCCACAACCACAAATTTATTGATCCTGGTGAAATATATATTGATTGCCTTTGGTGAGGGATTGATTTAGTTTACACTGACTTCTCCAAACCATTTGATCGTGTTAATGTTAAACTCTTAACTCATAAACTTAAAGCTTTGGGAATCCATGGATCGTTACATGGGTGGTTGGGGAGCTATCTAATAAACAGAAAACAAGCAGTCAAGATGGAAAATTGTTTACCTCAAGAAATACTAGTCAGGTCAGGTGTCCCACAACTTGTGGCCCACAAGGTGGCCATTTGTCAACTATTTTGTTTATTTGTTTTGTCAATGACATTACTGGTTGTTTTGGGAATTGTTTGATCTTGCTTTATGCAGACGACTTGAAGGTCTACAGAACAAAGGATGTCAGAGATTGTGAAAAAATGCAAGATTTGGGGGCCTTTTTGATCCATCTATAAATGTCATATAGACAATTTAGAAAGAGTGCAAAATAGATTTTTGCGTTTTATTGCATTTAAACTTAAAATCCCTCCAGAGAACATTGTTTATCTTGACATACTTAATTTGTTAAACATTCCAACTTAGGAGAATCGCAGAGAAATTCTGGATTTCGTCTTTTTGTTTAAAGTTGTGAATGGGTTGATTGACTCGCCTCAATTACTCGAAAGAATTGATTTTAAAGTTCAGCAAAGAAAAACAAGAAACAGGGATACATTTTATCTAGAGTCACATAGTACAAACTATTGCCTAAACAAACCAATTTAAAGAATGTGTCAATCTGGCAATGGTTTATCCAGAACAGCTTGATTCTCAATGCAGAGAAGTCTAATTTTGTAATTTTTAGAACTAATCAAGCAGCATGTCACTGCCCAACGGAGGTTGATTTACTGAATCAAAGAATAACTTTCACATCAGAGGCAAAATTCCTGGGTATATTTGTTGACTGCCATCTTGGGTAGGAAGGGGAGGTTGACTATGTATCGCGAAAGCTGGACTACCTGAGAGTTTTAAAGAACTATCTTGACTTTGAAACATTATTAATGACATATCACACTAATTTCAATTCAGTATTCAGCAATAATGTTCTGGGGTAACAACATCCGAGCTGAGCGGGTGTTTTTAATACAAAAGAAAGCCATTCGAATCATGCTTGGTGCGAATAGGCTGCAATCATGCTGAGATATTTTTAAATAGCTTGGTTTATTTGCTCACTGTAACTGGAATGTATGTGTATGAATGTATGCTTTTTTATATAAAAATAAAGATCTTTTTACCTGTCTAGACATTACCATGACACCACGTCAGGTGAATATAATGTCCCCGAGCCAATGTCGAAGTGCAGTTCTGCCTATTCTTATATAAAATATTAACAGGCTTCTTGATGGAGTAAAGCAAATTGAGAACGTCTTTGGCTTCAGGAAAGCAACAATGAAACATATTGTGGACATTGAGCCATACAGTGTTGCTGAGTTTGTCAGTAGATAAAATAAAGCCAATTGAGAAGGTCTTTGGCTTCAGAAAAGCAGCAATGAAACTATTGTATACAGTGCTGCTAAGTTTCTCAGTAGTTCATAGTTTCTGTTTTCTTCTTTTTTAAACCTTGCATCGATGTCAGTTTTGAACGTACTTCTGTATAAGTATTTTTAATCATATTTAAGTATGTATTTTTAATCATATTAACCTGTGTGCAATGTTGCATTTTGTTTTTCTTTATTTCAGATTACATAAATTTATACAATAAATCATAAAAATAAATATAAAGTGAAATGATGCCAACAAAGAAACACCCAAATGCACCTGTCAAACAACAACACAACACCAAAACAATCATCTCTGTACCCGATTCTAACAATTCATATACTCCTGAATATTATAGGGTTCAAGATTAATCAAGAACTGCTTTAATTTTTGTTTAAAATGCTTTTCAGTTGTGACATAACAATATAAAAAATATTGTTATCCAATTTATTATAAAGTTTAATACCCATGTAGTAGCCACGTTTCTCAACTCGTGTTAAGCGATGTACCGGAAAAGAGATGTCGTTTGTACAAGTGTTATATTTGTGACTAACATTCACAAAAAATGTCTGCCTGTTTTTAAAAACAAACATGATTTCTTCAAAAATGTACACAGCATAAATGGTCAGAATTTGCTTAGATCTAGAGTCGTTTCAAGAAAAGACATTTTGTAAATTATTCTTATAAGACGTTTCTGCGTCACAAAAATTTCCCGAACTCTAGCGTTAGAAGCTTAAAAAATTATACCATATCTAGCGGTACTTTCGAAATTCGCAAAATACAATATTCTTTTAGAAGACTCATTTAAATACTTTGAAGCAAATCTAATACAGTAACAGATTCTATTCAACTTCCCATTCAATTAATCAATGTGACCAGACCAGTCTAAAAACTCATCAACAGGAATACCCAGAAACTTGGTGGTATTGCTTACTTCAAACTGTCGTCAACATTAATTAAAATAGACTCAGGTTTTTCTGTTTTATTTAATTTTGTCCTAAAGAGAATTGCTTTTGTTTTTTTCTTTATCGCAAATTGTGTTATATTAAAATTTGGATCCTTTATCTCAAAATTTAAATCATTCACAAAAATGATAAACAGAACAGGACCCAAAACACTGCCTTGAGGTACTCCTACTGTATTCTGCGATATGTCCGATTTATATCTTATCCCATCCTTCTGGACAACTTTGGGATCTGTGACTTAAATAAGACCTAAACCACTCAAGAGCGTGCTCCCCTACTCCGTACAAATAAAGTTTTTGTAAAAGCATATTTTGGTCTAGGCAATCAAAGGCTCTTGATAGATCCAAAAAAATACCTAGTTCCATATCGCCTCTCTCCAAATGACCCAAAATTGCCCGTGTAAAATGAAAAATAGCAGTCTGTGTAGATCTTTTGACGAGCTAACAATGCTGACTTTTACAAAAAATGTTACATTCTGTTAAAAATTCCACCACTCTAACGCACATTACAATTTCAAAAATGTTTGAAAATCCAGGAAGCAGATTTATAGGTCTATAGTTATTAAATGGATCGGTATCTCCCTTGGCTTAATTAACGACAATGTTAAAGATTCAGGGAACACGCCTTCCCGGAGTGAATTGTTAAGTATGGAACAAAGGACCCCAGTGATTGCTGGTGTTATCTGACGAATAAGACTCCAAGAGATTTCATCCGCTCCAGTGTTTTTGAGTTTCTAAAGTTCTTCTTTTGTAACAGCTCTTAAAAATAATGTTCTGCGGTTTTCTTGAAAATTTATTTGATTATTTATATTTTTTTCTATACATTTTGTTAAGTCTGAAATGAAGTCAATCAAATATGCATTGTAATTATTTCATATTCCATCAGAATTTCCAGCAATCATGCAGTCACTTTCACACTTCATGTTTTTTGTCATTTCCCCATATATTGTCCACATACACTTGTTTTTATTATCAGACTTTCCTATTCTTGCAGCATAGAGAGCTTTAACTAATAATTGGTCATATATCGAATGCACAGTGCCCTTCGCTTAGTCGAAAAGTGGTGCAGGGAGCACTGCCTGTCTGTAAACCCCAGGAAGACGGAGATGGTACTCTTCACCAGAAAAAGGAGGATGGAGCCACTGCGACCTCCGACCCTCCTAAACACACAACTAAATTTTGCATCTGAGGTAAAATACCTT
>JAEQML010040622.1:0-81401 GCA_016904865.1 Pissodes strobi
TGCAAGAATAAAAATTTTTGATTTGAGCCTTCATTTCGGAGAGAATGCGAGGTGAATACAAAAATGAGTATATTTCAATCAGATTTTGCCCCGTTTCGAAGGGATATATTTAAATTTTTTGATTTATTTTGCCGTAAGGGCCAATGTAATCTGCATATTTCAAGTCATGATAAAAAATATAATTAGTACAAAAATGTAGATGAATTTTATATGAAAACATTCATAATTTAATATCCTACACGTTCATATAATAATCTTAATTTTTAGGTATACTGCCCTTTTGCCCGTTATGATTTTTTATTACCTTCGGATTTTGAATTAATATAATAAAACCTTCATTCTGTGAAAATTTCAGCTTGTAACCCCGAGGTGCCCACACAAGTCAAAATAAGTTATAAGTAGTACTCTACTAATTGGCATTTTCAAGAGCCATTAAAAGTTTTATTTTTTATTTTTACCGATCTATATAGGTGCATAATATTTTTTATTTCTAATAAATGAAATTGAATTAAATGAAAAGTCCATATTTGTCCCATAAATAGAGAAAGTAAACATTTGTAAATATATCCGAAGAGTGTAGGACATGTCACATCAGTAATCTTAAGATTTTTGGAATATGATGAAAGGCTTCTTAAATCATCAATTGTAAATTTGTAATAAAATTATAAAAACTATAAATTATAAAATTCAAATTTCGAAGAAAAATAAAATTTGCAGGGTGTCAGAGCAGGCCTAAGAATTTGAATATGATAAGTCCAGTTCAAAATCAAATAAGCCCAGATAATTAATCGTAGAATTTTAATAAAATTTTAAACCCTAACATAATACATCAATAATAATACACTGCATTAAACGACAATACAGTATGCTAGATAACAATACAACATGTTAATCAATAGCAATCTTATATACCTAACATACTAAAGCAGCCAGTGGTCACAAAGTATCAGCAAAAAAACTGATCAAGTGCTTAATATGCCCTGGAAAGCAGTAGTTCTTTTAGATATCTTTTTTGAGAGCCCTAACATTTAGGTTCCTAATTTGACTTGGTATCCTATTCTAAATTTTAATTTATTCATCACGGCTATATGTTGTAAATATAGAAATGAATAACGGGTATTTAACCAAAAGGATTTAATAATAGTATATTATATACCTGGGGACTAAAGAGGTATTTTTTATGCCGAAGCGAAAAGTTTGTAGCCTGAGCGAAACGAGGGCTACAATTCGCTGAGGGATAAAAAAACACTTTTTCTACGAGCGTGTGAAAATTGCCGACTTCCAACCCCCATGACGTTTGAGAGTCAAAATATCTGCTCCTGAGTCTGCTAAGAGCGAAGCAGATGATCGCCGAAAGCAATGTTCTGTATAGCTAGACGGGTCAGGCAATCCAAGGAAAGTAGCTATGTTTTTCGGCATAGCTCCAAAATTATTTATGCCTATGGGCAGTTTTATGGGCCCGCCTTTTCTATATTGGAAAAAGAATCGATTTTTGGTAATGCCTACAGGACGCTGATACTTTCGAACAATCTCCACTAAATTAATTTCTTCAATTGAACCACCACTAATAACAAATTCTCGACAGGTTTTCGTTTTAGTATCAGGTATTTTAATTAAGTAAATGTGACCTTTGTCTGTGACGTCTTCAATAGTCATCCGACACAGCTCGTCTCTCCTACACCCTTCTGCGATTCCAATGATTAGTGTGACTTTCATGAGCAAAAAATCGTCATTGTTGGCCCTTGTTAAAAAAATTTTTGACATTTTCTTTGGAAAAATCTTTAGATTTCATCGCCTTATAACCTTCCGATTTTCTTTTCAAAAAAGATATTAAATTATTGTCCCTGCTTATCAATGTTTTTCTCTTTCGATAGCATTATCCTTAACATGGAATAATGACTCCAAAGGGATGAAGACTTTTGTTGTGTGGACTTCTGCTGGAAATACGCTAGTAAGACAGTCTCGGTGAGATTCTTTATTTTATTTCCACTACACCACTTTTCGAAACGTTTATATGGGTTTTCATATTGGATCCTTGACCGGGCCGGTAGAAGAATGGCTATTCTCGCAAATTCTTCTACGTCTGATGAAGCTAAATCACTATTTATTTTGGTGATATATCACTTTAGCGTCACACGAATTAAAATGTCAGAGATATACTAATCGTTAGTGCACACAATTATTTGACAATATATGAAATAAAAATTGCGGATCATGCCTTGTTTTTTTAAATATTTGTGTTCAATGTTGGTGTTATTTTTCGTAGCGCCGCGGCAGATTTTGTTGTTCGCGCAGGAATTTTTTGCCTTTGCTAATAGCGTCTACCAACACCAATTTTAGGCCTTTACGCATGCATACGTGCTAATTCAGATATTTTTCAGTTGTTTTTCTTGATTTTGGGCATTGCCTTGGGTTCCAATGGTAGAAAATTTGCTGTAGGTAGACGCTTGTCTACAAACAACGGAAGCGAAGTGAAAACGTAAGCAAGCACGATTTTACGCGTTATTGCCAACATGTCAACAGTAATATACCGATAGCGGAGATGTCTTATCGAAAAGACCGTTGATTTGAAACAAAAAAATGATTTTCCAAAATTTCTATGAGACAAATTTTGCTTTACAATCTGAAAAGACTCCGAGAGCTTTAGCCCGATGGGTCTTTTCCTTGAAATACTGAAGAGGCAAGCGCGCTTGTTTGCGCGCTTATTTCCTTACTTTGGTTAATTTAGGGTTAGTCTGGGTTGGTTTCGGTTACTTTGGGTTAATTTTGCTTAGTCGGCGATAGTGAAGAGATAAGCGCGTCGCGCGCTTGATTGCGCGCTTATTTCCTTACTTTGATTAATTTAGGGTTAGTTTGGGTTTCTCTGGGTTGGATTTGGTTACTTTGGGTTAGTGTTGGTTAGACTGGGTTGGTTTTGCTTAGTTTCAAATAGTGAAGAGACAAGCGCGCCTATAGCCGCTTATTTGCTTACTTTGGTTTATTTAGGGTTAGTCTGAGTTAGTTTTGGTTTGTTTGGGTTGGCTTTGGTTAGTTTGGGTCAGTCTGGGTTGGTTTTGGTTACTTTGGGTTAGTTTGGGTTAGTCTGGGTTAGTTTTGCTTAGTTTGAGATAGTGAAGAGACAAGCGCGCATAGCGCGCTTGTTTGCGCGCTTATTTCCTTACTTTGGCTAATTTAAGGTTAGTCTGGGTTAGATTGGGTTGGTTTTGGTTAGTTTGGGTTTGTCTGGGTTGGTTTTGGTTACTTTGGATTAGTGTTGGTTAGTCTGGATTGTTTGTACTTAGTTTGAAATAGTGAAGAGACAAGCGCGCGTAGCGCGCTTTTTTCCTTACTTTGGTTAACTTAGAGTTAGTCTGGGTTAGTTTTGCTTCAGCTTTGGTTAGTTTGGGTTAGTCTGGGTTGGTTTTGGTTACTTTGGGTTAGTTTGGGTTACTTTGGGTTAGTGTTGGTTAGTTTGGGTTAGTTAGCTGTGGGTGGGTTAGCTGTGGTTTGGCAAGCTGCTATTCTACTTTTTGAAACATTTGGGATTTTTTTTTCAATTGTTCTTATTTTTATCAAAAACTTCTTAATTTGTGTGACGCTAAAGTGTTATTGGCCCTTTATTTTCTATGTCTGAAGAGTCCATTCTCTCCATTAGGTTCTTGGAAATAACTTTTGAGGCAGAATTTTTCGAATTACATACGGTTTGTCAACTTTACTGCCATAAAAAAAACAATTTGAAATAAATAACATAGGATCATCATGATGATCCAATTGTTATGATAATCAAAACGACAAATTCAGGTAAATATACAGAAGTAATTTTAAAAAAGCCAATGTTCACTATGCTCGTAGAAAAAATCATGTAAGACATACGTGTGAAAAGTACGTTTAAGGTACTCGTATGAATTGCGAAACTCGCTTCGCTCGTTCCGCCAATTTTCATACTCATGCCTTAAACGAGTACTTTTCACACTTATATCATAAATAGCTATTAGTCCTTTGGTGTATACGCTATTTTATGCACTTTGGAAAAATAATTACAGGAAAGAAAGAAAAAGACCAAAAATATTACAAACGTTGTTGTCTAGTTTTTATATTGATGACAAACCAAAATCCATCCAAAATCTTGGTGTGTTTTAATACGTTGCTATTACCAGTTAAAAAAAATCCCTTGACGCTAACAAATTTATTTGGTAAAAACATGTCACCACATTGCTGAACATTTTAAAAATGAATATTGAAAAAGCCGCCGAAGACCCTATAAGTTAGCTGACCCCCAAAATCTCGGCATCTATATGAGAAACAATACAGACTTTACAAAATGATGCGAAGAACGAAGCGTGAATAGTTCCACATAAGAAAAGGTGCTATTGGCATATATTTTTGAAAAATCCAAGAAACTCGAGGCCTCGTCGTTGACGAGCCAAACTTCCATGATAAAAGCCACTATGATTCTAGAGACCAATGTTGATATTAGCAAGTATACAGTAAACTTCCCGCATTTTTAAAAAGGAAAAAATGATGGTTATAAACTGAAGAAGTCAATGATTCTGGACTTACGTAACATCAAAGAATTTCTACAAAAAGCTTCAAATTAAGACTTTTTAATGAATAAGGTACCTAATTGCCATCAATTTTGTATTACAAAATTTAGTAATAAACAATAATTTTGTTACAGTTGGCGCTAATTATGGGTGTAGCTGGAGCCTGTCGGGGGAAGGAGCTGTGCAGTTAGATTGCAGTGATGGCTTGGCACATGGACATTTACTTCTGGTAAATGTACGGGACACAAAAAACCACAAGGACCACTCCTTTGTGGTTAAAAGGTCCACTGAAAACTCTACAGATGTGGTAGAATTGGTAAAAAAATATTTTGCTCTAAGACCACCTACACAGCATACGAGATTTTTTTCCGGGTAGAGACACGGACGATGCACATCACAGCCTGTCGGCAAAAACACATTTGGATGGCTGCCAACAAAAATTGCTGAATATCTGAAACTACCAAATGCAAAGCCGCATACCGGGTACTGCTTTAGAAGATCGAGCATGTCTTTACTTGCAGATTCGGGACCAAACCTCGATCAACTTAAACGACATGGTGGTTGGAAAAGTAGCGCCGTTGCCGAGGGCTATGTCGAAAATTCCCTAAAGAAGAAGAAAAACGCGGCTGGCCAGATTTTTGTCGCCAGTTCCTCAGAAGTTTCCGTTGCGTCCAGTTCCGTTGTACAAAACCCAATTACATTTTCCAATTCCATGGCGACTTTTCCACAAAATCCGTTAATTAAAAATATTGCAGACTCAAATTTTCAACCCCTTTTTAACTTAAATAACTGTAGTGGCGTTAGCATAAACGTTAATATTAATAATGATATATATTAAAAATTAGGTTTTAATTAGTAAAAATAACTGTAAACTTGTGACACGTTTTTGACAAACAAATTTGTAAGGTTGTTGTTAGTTTTCTATTTCAGTGCTTTATTTGAAAGATTATTCTGTAATATAGGCACTGTCCTAAATTAATAAATACATAATTTTGCTTCATAATTCAATAATATTACTATCCCTAGGGATTAAAAGGGCCACTTTAGTCCCCGAAATCAGGGATTAAAACCACTACTTTAAACTCCAAAGTGCATAAAACGTATAATTTGTTTTGTATTCAAGCTTTCGGTCAGTATCGTGACCTTCATCATGGCGAAGGCTAAAAATTATTTTGATATAATAATGTATAATATATATATTTATATCAATTTTGTGGTAACATACAATCAAAAGTAGTTAAATTTAATAGTGTGATTTATAACATTTTAAAAAAAGATGCTAAAAATTGGTAAAATATTAGAATATCGTATAAAAAATGTCAATCTACTTTCTTTCAAAATAAATAATTTACGAGTTGTTAAAAGAATCCTTGATATTTGATGTTGTCACTTTAATAATAATGGTAAGGTGTATTGACAAATCTGCGATTTAGAGACAATATGTAAGAATAAATAGAGCTTAAATCATCAACTTCAGTTCTCTTATTCATAGAATTTGTTTTATTGATTTCAACCATTTCTAAAAATAACCTTTTATATAATTTTCTTTGTTTATGGAGACTTTTAATTTCATTGAAGTTTGGTATGTCACCAGCAACGTATGTGTATTCAGATATGCAGAAGTGTTTTTTTGAAGTCTGATGTCACTTCTATGTCAAGAAATTCTGTTTTTTAGATTTAGACAGAATAGATTTTAGGTAATCCAAAGTTTGGACATACTGAATTGTAATTCTTTAGTTTTTTATGTAATTTCGTCTATCATAATAATATTTGCCTTAAATAGAGTTTTAACTAGATTATTGGAATTATTTTCTATTGTTTTGGTTGGGTCATTGTTAACTAAAGAAAAAAAATAATCTTCAAGCAAATCATTCGCTAAAGACATGTATTGTTGTTTATCAATTTATACTGTTACATTGCCTTTATCAGATTTAGTATCTAAAATATTTGGATGATCTTTTAAAAATGTGTTTTTTTTGTAAAAAAATATTATTGATTAAATGGTCTACATGTTTATTAAAGTGTAAATAATTAGTAATGATGTTTGTAAGTTTAGCTCTAAATAAATTCTTTTAATTAATATTAAATCCACAGATAATATTTTCAATGTCTGATAGTAGTATAGCCGTTGAAATATGTTTTATATTTGAAGGCACACAAAATTTAAAACCTGGTGCGAAATAGTATATTATATACCTAGGTTGAGAAGTAAGCCATTATTTACCGAGCACTTTTATATCCTGAAGCGCGGAGCGCCGAAGTATATAATGTGCGAGGTTAATAATGGCCTTCTCAACCGAGGTATATATAGAATTTTTTTTACTACTAACCCTGATATATTACCATATTTGAGTCGATTTGATTTTTATATTAGTCATTTTCTACTTATTTTTCAAATAGTTCGAAATATCAAGTAGCCTGGAAGTTTAGTTGTCTAACTGACAGATATCGTAACAGGAAGCGTTTTTTCGCGAGCTAACTATACAATTAACCACGGCATACTACAGGATACTACTTTGTTTTCACGAGGACTAATTTAATTGTGGTAAGTGAGGGGAAGTTTCGTGACGTCACTATTACATCATCATTTTTCAACTACGGCTTACTACAACTTACATACGTGACGAGGTGTGGTACTCGAGGTTTGATGGAGTCATGGCGGATTAATTTTGAAACGTTAAACATGTGAAATGTTTGTTTTTCCATTCTGTTGTAAGTTATACGTTCATGAAATTCTTCTATAGAAGCCTCATACGCATCGGAATTCCAACACAAATGTGCCCCAAATGGGATTTGGGCAGCATAAAGTATCCTGAACATATTCATCGAAAAAATACCATTAGTTTGCTTATCTCCAGAGGCCACCATTCTGTCATTAAAAATATGAGTAAACGTTCTGCACTGATCAAACTGATCATTTTCAAATAAATATGCAAAATATCTATATTCTTTTCTAGCAATGCAAGATCTAACTACGGTATTTTGGCGAAGAGAGAAGCAGACAGTACAATTTGTGGTGGGGTGCCCGCTTGGCACTTACTTCAGTATTACTTGTAGTTAACCGTGGTTACTCGCCAAAAAACGCTAATAATCTCCTGACAGCTCCATACATACAAAGTACCTTCTCTCCATCTAAATTTTGACCAAATCGCATTATTAATAAGAATATTATGGGGAGTCATGAAAAGTGAGTCATACTGTGTATAATTTTTTTACTAATAGCACTTATACAATCCTTATCATTATTTGAAGTGATTAGATTTTGAAATTAATCATTTCCTACTCATTTTTCAAATAATCCGAAATGACAACTAGTTGTCAAACTAATAAGTTTGACATTTTGACATTTTCCGTTTCCGTTTCATTATTGACCTAGGTTTTTTTTAATATTATTATTTACCTAGGGTGAGAAATGTTACTTCTCGTTTGAGGAATGGAGTAAATAATGGTGATTTATCATGTTAGTAGTAAAAAAAAGTTTTTATATCATCTGGAAAATGAATATTAGTAAGATTTTTAATCCATGAAACTTTATATTTAATTTTATTACCGATTTCATTTTTTAACTTGTTAATTTTATCAATATTGTTTCTTTTAATTATAGTTCACTCAAGTTCTTATTAGTAATAAAATGTAAATTAATTTATATTACCTTTAAGAAATTGGTAGAATAATAAACTTAGTACATCCTTCTTTTTTAATAAATAAAAATTTACACAAAACTTAGACATCCTTGTAGATAGTAAAGACATTAAATTTTCTAAACAAATGGCTGTTTAACATTAGAATTAATAATAATAGCATCAACAATCAGCCCCGTCTCTAGGGGTGAGGCGGCGAGGCAGCCGCCTCGGGCGGCCGATTTTTAGGGGCGGCCGTTTTTATTTTTTCTATGAAGTTTTAATGTGATTATATGTAACACGGTAAACATTCTCGCAAGGAATATGTAAAATGCTTCATTCGTATTCATCGCGCGTTGTATGCAATAATAACCAACGCCTTAAAAAAATAAACTCCACTATATCATAACGGTCTATTCCTAATTTTGAATTCGAAGCGAATAAAATAAAACAGTCGCAACTGCTAATGAAAAATCGCGACTTAGAACATTTTTAGGGACGGGCGACATCGCCCTAAAGCGATTTAGGACAATTTTTACGGAAGTGGCCGAAACGCAACCCGATTGATTGATCGATTACTGAACAGCATGTAGCACATATTGAGCGTGGAGCGAGCGCATGTTACATATACGTACTCATATATTTTTTAGACCAAAAATTCGAACTTCGCCCCAAATACCCCCTTCTAGAGTACATCAAAATTAATTTTTTTTCGAAGAATATTTTTGGAAAATTTTTTTTCGCTTTCATTACAGAAACGGTTACAGGGATCTACATACATGTCACCCACGTACAAATAATTTTTTTTAAATCACCTACAGGGTGTTAAAAACCACAATTTTTCCCAAAAAATCCGCTATTTTCGAAATATTCCGGTACAGCAAACTCGTGCGATTTTTCAGACCAAATATTCGAACTCCGCCACCCCAAATAACCTTCTCTAAAGTACCCACATCAAAATTATTTTTTTTCGAAAATTATTTTTGATTTTTTTTTTTCGCTTTCATTACAGAAACGGTTAGAGCGATCCACGTACATGTCACCCACGTACAAATAATTTTTTTTAAATCACATGCAGGATGTTACAATCACAATTTTTCCCAAAAAATCCCCTATCTTCGAAATGTTTCGGTACAGTAAACTCGTCCGATTTTTTAGACCAAAAATTCGAACACGCGCCTCCAAATACCCACATCAAAATTTATTTTTTTCGAAAATTATTTTTGAATTTTTTTTTTTCATTTCATTACAGAAACGGTCAGAGGTATCCACGTACATATTACCTACGTACAAATAAAAATGTTTAAATCAGATACAAGGTGTTAAAAATAGAGATTTCTCCAAAAAATCCCCTATTTTTTAAATATTTTGGTACAGCAAACTCGTGCGATTTTTAAGATCAAAAATTCGAACTCTGCGCCCGCAAATACCCCCCTCTAGAGTACCCACATCAAAATTTACTTTTTTCGAAAATTATTTTTGAAATTTTTTTTTCGCTTTCATTACAGAAACAGTTACACAGATTCACGTACATGTCGCCCACGTACAAATATTTTTTTTAAATCACATACAGGGCGTAAAAACCACAATTTTTCCCAAAAAATCCGCTATTTTCGAAATATTTCGGTATCTACAGCCTACAGCAAACTCGTGCTATTTTTTAGACCAAAAATTCGAACTCCGCGCCCACAAATACCTCTCTCTAAAGTACCCATTTCAAAATTAATTTCTCTAGAAAAATATTTTCCAAATTTTTTTCCCTGTTTTTATTACCGAAACGATTAGCACGATCCACTTACATATCACCAACGTACAAATAAAATTTCCAAAATCATATACAGGGGTAAAAAAATAAATTAAAAAAAAAATTAAACTTTTTTCGAAGTATTTCGGTAAAGAAAACTCATACGACCTTTTCGATGCGAAAATCGAACTCAACGTACCCAAAAACCCTCCCATAAGATATTCGAAATAAAAAAGATCATCCCCCTACGAAATTCCCTATTTCGTGCCGAAATCTAAAGAAAAATGCTAGATTTTGAGACAAAAATTAGTACATTTTATTGAATATCTACCTTATTTGAACTCCTATGGAAAAACTTTATAGGAGCTTTTCGACCGACCTTAAGACGGCGCAGACACTGGCCGATTTGACATATCTCTTTCCGTTACTTCACAAATGAAGAAAATATAAAAATCACGTTTGGTCGATTTGGAAAAAAACGAAACGTCGTACAGTCAAACTGGATACGGTACATTATAGTACCCGACGAGACTCATCTTTTTCCTATTTAAAGTTTACCTCTAACTCTTACCGTTTTCGAATTATAGCCGATTTAATGAAAATCTCGATTTTTTAGGGTAGGAAATAATTAAAGGGGTCTATTTGCATGTTATTAACTTAAAATAAAATTTTCAAAAGCATATTGCAGGGTGGTAAAGAAATAATTTTTGAAAAATCCCCTTTTTCGAAAAAAACGGCAATATATATATTTTTTAAGTTCGACAACTCACATACGGGCTAAAGGCCATCGAAATACACATTTTTGGTGGTATGCATTTTTTTCGTATCACTCGTAGTTTTGGAGCTACGAACTACGACCGTTCTCGAATTTAAACGGTCGATTTCTCGAAAACTAAGAACATTGTTTTTTTTTCGTAAAGAACCTTTTTTGTCGGCCTTGAGGTCCTCTACCTACATGCCGAATTTCGAATGGATCGTAAAAAAAACCGATAGGTTCTACCGATAGGTTTCAGGTAGGTTCCGGTTCCTATGGGACAAAATGAAGGTTAGGTTGATATAAAAATACGGTTTTTTCCGTCTGCCGAAATTCTTCTTTTTTCTACCAGAACTTAACCGTTAAAAAACGTGTTTCGCGATTTCCCCCACTTCTCGACAAAAATTCGTGAAACGAGGGGCGTGGGGGTTACCCACTAATCAGCCAACCCCGACTGCGCTGCGGAGTTTGCTCGGGGCAAAATTTGGCTCCGAGCTCCTGTTTAGCCAGAAATAGCGAAAAACCATGCGATTTCCATATAGTTCCCCAAAACCTCCCCTTAAAAACGAGCCCCCGGCATCCCCGATTTAATTACAGGTACCCCCACGTGGTACATCTATCATGAAAATATAGACCCTGCAAGTCATCTCCTTATATCGGAACCTACCTATATTAGACAAATATCACAAAATCTAAAAAACAGAATTTCTGGACATAAAAGGGACATTAAACTTCCAAAGAACAGTTCTGCTTTATCCGAACACACATCTACTGGTCACATACCAAACTTCGATGAAATTAAAATTCTCCATAAAGAAAAAAAAATTAAACAAAAGGTTATTTTTAGAAATAGTTGAAATCAATAAAAAAAATCTATGAATAAGAGATGATTTAACCTCTGTTTTTCTAAGCAATGCTGAAAGCATTGGTATCGAGAAAGGTATCTTAAGTGCATCAAAAACAATATAAATGGTTTACTAACATTAGTCAGCCTTGTTAATTTTACATTTCAATCCAATATCAAGTAAGTATCATAAATTATTTATTTTGAAACAAAGTAGATTACCTTTGGCATTTTTTTCCTGCGCCGAATTAAGGAATTACATTTAGTTTTTCCTTCAAGAAAATCGCATTTTCCTGCAGGAGTTGGTTTTTGTCTTTTAGTTTCAGGAGCTGGAGCTCAGTACTATTAGCTGGAGTATAGATTATGCCGTTTTCAATACCATTACAATTAAGCGTTGTGGCATCAATTATTTTTGCTTTCCCAACGAAATATATTTCGATAGAAAATTAAAAAAAAAATTCCACAGTTTACTATATAGAAGCACAGGCGAGTGTTATGACAATAAAAGTAACTTTTTCGAATGCGGCCTCATCCAGTGGCTGTTCACTTGGCGCCATATTGCAAGAGAGAACTCAGAATAAAACAACGAAACACAAATATAGGCTAATTTAATTTAATGGGGGACCGTAAGAGGAATTAAATTAGATCAAAAAGCAACCAAAAATAAGGACGAAAATATTAATGTTACAAAGGGGGCAAATTTTTGAAGTCAAAACTTCTTTAGGCGCGTTCAGCACACCTTTTCCTGGATAATGAATAAGTCTGAGCCGTTACGCGTCACGCTATAGGCTATTTACAGCTCATTCGGGTAAAGCCGGCGTCAATTTTTTTTTTTCGAAAACAGGAGGAGTGCAAGGGATTTGGCCCATTTTTTTCATGCAATACTCGGGACCCGCTGACCCAACGTGGACTATTTTTGGCGATACGATTTTTCCCTTTCCGAGTTATTACGTCAAATGTGTTATTTTTGGAAATAATGCTGTGATAACTGTCGAAAATATTAACATTGACGGTCAATCGAACCCTCTTGAAAATTGCCGTTATTTTGTTGGGCGTGAACATTAATGAAAAATGGAGTAATTTTGGGTCCATTTAGCGCCGATAAAAACGCGAGGTTTGAAAAGCTGAGACGAGAGTTCGACAGGGAATTTCTAAGAGATAGAGAGTTTTTCTCTCTAAACGCTTCTCCACTTCGAAAATGTTGGGAAAATGTTTTTTTCACGGAAAATGTAAAACATCGATTTCAAGGTCCAAAAAAATTAAGAATTTAATCTTTTTCAAGTGAAAACTTCTTTAGCACGAGTGTGATCTGAGACTCGATGAAACGAAAAAGCGACAGTAAAAAAGAGATCCATAGGATGTAGCCTGCAAGAGAATGAGATAGAACAGTTGTTATAAAGTTGTTACATCTTTGTTAAGAGTAAAAAGTAAAAAGTAATTTTCGACCGATCACTGAAGTTAAGCAATGTCGGGCGTGGTAAGCACTTTGATGGGTGACTGCTTGATTTAGTTTTATGAAGGTTTCACTTCTACCATGTGTGAACATGACCATATTTTTTAAGAAAAATATTTTTTCATAGAAAAGCTGATCTCTTGACGAGAACCGTACAAGAGGCCACTTTACAAATAATTATGCCTTTATACAGGGCGAGCTGGTTGAATTTAAACTTTTCGCCATTTGGACTTTTGACACGAGATATAAGGCAATGATTAAAGTCTTACTCTGTAATATATTTATTCGAATAATCATCTATTTCTGCCAAATTATAAACAATAATCAACTATTGCAATAATTATGTATGATGCCGATCTGTATTCACTTTTGACGCACGATTTCAAGCTGCAGCTTAGCTCAAATGGTCCAGCGTTCGCTCAGCATGCGAGAGCAGGGATCGATGTCCGGCGCCCCCAAGAATCTTTTTCCTTAATTTTATTCAGTGTTAAATCCCGCTCTATTGAAGTTTTCATCTGTCGTGTAGTCTTAAGACTATACCGTTTTTTTATCTTTAGCACTAAAATAATTATTAATTAAAATATGTCATAAAATTCTCTAATTTAGTAAATTTCAGATAAGATATTGACTTTTCGTACTTTCAGCCAAATTAAAGTTTATTGATATGTCTTATCATAATTCTATTTCTATTATTTCCACACATTTGCTATTATTTTTTTTATTAATGTCTATAATATTCGGGTTTAAGCATGCAACTGTCTGGAGTATTTCATATTATGTTCCCTCCTTTTTTTACGACATCAGAAACTGGAGCTCCTTTTTATAGAAAATCCTTTTTATTTCTCACTAACTTTGTACCTTTTTTAAGTACCAACCCAAGTTAACCCAAACCTACATCTAAATTGTCCAAACAAGGAAAATTGACTGAACTGTTTTTAAATCAACAGTAATTGCCGATTTATTAACAAGTTTTTCTAGCCAAATAAGAATTTAAGAATCTGGATATCTGGAACTTAATTAACGCGTTATGCGCAGTTTTTTTCAGATTTATGTGCTTATAAATCGGGTCTTTACTTTTATTTACTTGCCTTTACTTCTGGACAGAATGGTGAAGGAACCATGTTTATGCGAAACGATATCGTCGAGTTATTTTCCTATTTTTTTTTTATAAAAAATACTCATAGGATCTATTCATTCTGTTTAAGTTTCTTGAAATCATTATTTCTTTAAATATATTTCCTTATTTTCTTGCGCGAAATAAATTAATTATCTGTCAAGTTGTAATAATTATTCTGTTTGGTGTATATTACATGTCTTTAAAACAAAAACCAGTAATTTGTAAATCATGATACAGGGTAAACCGTTTTTCCAGCATACGATTTTATCAAAAGTAAATTCAAATTTGCAAAAGAAGATGCACAATAGCGTAAACCTAGTTAGGTTTATGATAATAGCGAGCTAGTAAAAGATATCTCAATGTCACCAAAGAAAATTCTACTACGATTAGAATTTTCTTTGATGTCACTGATGGTTAACCAGAAATTTCGCTGGTTCTTCGTGCAAGTTCAAAAAAATAAATGGAATAAAATGCAAATGTATTTTTCAATGCGCATTCTAAGTAACAATTTAATTTGACTGTGGAAGAAAGCGTTAAAGACCTGTTGGGTCACAACGATACTTTTTAATATATTTCAAACTTTCAATTCAGAGGCCAAAGTCTGAATACAGGTATTCTCCGAATTGAGACATATAACTCTGAATTCCGAGAAAGTCTGAATCAGACAGAATTATTTCTCTGAATCATACTTTCAAGTTCGAAATATATAGATACATATAAATTATATTCAGAAATATTGGAAATCGGCTAAAAACTACAAAAAGATGAAAAAAAAAACAACCCAACAACTTATAACAATGAAACTTCAATAAAACCCTTCAACCACAGCTTTATAATGACAAACAGAAATCCGTTAAGGTCCGGAGTAATGTTGATTTTTAATTGTAATTTTAATTTTGTTATGTTCGCAGGAAATAAGTTAATATATAACTAATAACTAACCTAAATATGTTTCACTATCGCTACTGTCATCTAGATTAATAACTAATTTTTCTGTTGCATTTTTAAATTAGACATAGCCTTTTTCTATTTCCTTTACATGTTTTATAGATATTTCCCACTGTGAACACTACGTGTTGTACACTTAAATCGCAATTCAGCCTTTTTTTCTTTGAATGTAAACTCTAAAGTCTGAATTCAGATTTTAGGACTGTATTAAGAAGACTTTACGGACGAAATACAGATTATTTCCTCTGGAGAGCTACTTTAAATGCTAAATTCTGACTTCTTCGTCGAAATTCAAGCTTAAAAGTCTAAATTCCGAAAATGTAAATGGGTGGCCCCTCTACACATTCGTAGCTGTCTACCTGGACACGTAACACGTTAAAATTATAATTTTGGAGTCGAAAAGACATGTATTTTATTGTCCTTTTACACTACCATTTTTTTATCGCTGGAAATGCATTTAAAATTGTTGGTGAATCTGAAGGTTAAATTATTTCGTCAAGGTGCTATCAAGAAATAATTGTAAAAAAGGAACGTATATCGAACGTGACATTGATATTTATTTGCATGACACAGAGTCTTCCTTTTACAACAAACTGGCATATCAAGTCTTTTAGATCTCGATCTACAGAAATATGCAGGGTGTTTCATAATTGAATGTCCATATTGAAACGAGTTAATCTGCACATAATTTTAAGACAAAAAGTTCGCATAAAACAGGTCCGTATTCGCTTTATTTTTGATAACACTCACTTTAACACTGTCCACAATATTGTAGAGAACATTAATAAAAAGTATGAATAGTATTGGACCCAGGATACGACCCTGCGGCTCGCCTATTGTGTTTAAAAGGCTTACAGATTCGGTAGTTTGTTTTTTACACACTATCTTCACCTCTTTGTTGCCTAGAGGTAAGACTGAAACCATTTATTTCCATTTCCTCTTATTCCATATATTTCCTGGTTCTTCAACAATATCTCACGATTAAGACTATCATAAGATTTAGATAAATCATCAAAAGAGCCCGAGACAAGCATATTTTTTTTCTAAGTTTCATAATTTTTTTGGTAAACTGAAAAATGGCAGTTAGAGTCGATTTGTCTCTCAGATAGCCATGTTGAGTTTCGCTTAAAATATTACATTTGTTACAGAAGTCAATTAATCTTTGGCACATAGCCAATTCAAATATTTTGGAAAAACTAGACAATGGACTAATTGGTCTATAATTAATTATTCATAGATTCCTTATCCCGTCCTTTAAAAAGAGGCTTTATTATGGCCATCTTTAATTGATCTGGAAAGATACCAAATCTAAAGGATTTCCTATAACGTATGCTAACACTTCTTTTATCTTCTCTATCTTAACAATATATGGAGGTATCTCATCTTCACCGCTACTATATTAATTTTTTTAATTTTTCGCTAACTCCACTATTTCATTAAATTTAAACCATTCCTGGTATCGCATTTAGAAGACATTTATTAAAGTTATTTGCTACTTCTTCTTGGTTACGACCAATCATGGTTTACTGGTTATTTACCAAGAAGTTCACTACAAATGCCCAAAGTGTCTTCCATTTGTTATCTGCCTGTGTTATTTTTTGTTCATAAACAGACGAGCGGTGCAACATTGTACATTATCCCCAAAAAAGGGATTGCTATTTTTTAAAAAGTAAGTCTATTTTTGCACTCTAAAATTTCAGGATTTAAGTGATTTTTCACCTGACTATATTTACTTTTATTATGTAAAAGTTTTAGAGGGAAACACTAGCTGAAAAAGCTCACATATAAATTTATAAAAACCGACCATCGCTTATTTACCTCATTACAGAAAAGAAATCATATTTTGCTTCTTTGCCAAAATACCTTCTATACATTTTTGCTGAGGTACATCATCTTCTTTCTAAGGAAAAGATAATCTGTGGCCCTGGGGTTGACAGGATCAGGAGGGGAAGTACCTTTGTTTGGGCTGACTGGACAATAAACCTCTCTGAACTCAAAGTTAGATGAAGTGAATCATAGCCTCTCTCTAACCAAGATCGTTGTGCGTGATGAAGAATCACATCCGACCGAAGGCGACCTTGTTAACGCAGAACACTACGGATATAGACTGGAAAGTCGTTAAATATTCCTGACGTGAGGCAGCAGTACCATCAGTATCGAACTGGAGCTGAAGATGAATGACATTGGCAAAATAACTTTGGGCAGAGTTGAATCAACTGAAAGGCCAAAGAACTGCGATATGTAAAACCACCGTATAATAGTTTTTCATTGTCATTATGGCTGAGAAATATGAAACCATGGCCTCCAGTCCTCGGCAGACCTTAGATGGTCAGGGGGTGCTAAGAATCTTCGGATCGGCCATCAAGATTGCTACATGGAATGTTGGAAGTATATTCGAGGGAGGAAAACTATCAAACGCCATTCATGAAATGGAGAGAATGAAGGTTGATATCTTGGGAGTTAGTGAGACAAGATGGCCGGGTTCAGGTCAGATTACACCTGCAACTCATACAATGCTTTGCAGTGGAAACAACGATCCCCACCACAGACAAGGAGTTGCCTTTATCGTGACAAAAGAAATAAAAAAATGCATTATCAACTTTTCACCAATTTCAGATCGGGTCCCACTGTTACAGTTGCAGGGAAACCCGGTTAAAGTAAATATCATTCAGGTTAACATTAAATACCCCACTACAAAAACCGTAGTTCAAGAACAATGAACACAAGGATTAAACAAAATACATTTTTCAGCGGAGTCAGACGCGACGTGGATATCCCTAAAAGAGACCATCACCGAAGTGGCAGATAAGAACCTGATCCAGGGTAGACATAAAAAGCAAGAGTGCTCTGAGTGCCAGCGATATTCTTAATCTAATGGCCCAACGGAGAGAACACAAACACCGCAACCAACATAGATCTACAGCTCTTCACAGAGAAATTGGAGTGGTTAAATGGAAAATCCCAGGAAATGGAAGAACTGCAGAGAAAGCATGACTCTTTTAACCTACACAAGAAAGTCAAGGAGACTCTTGGATCAAATAGAAAATTAAACAAGGGATATTCAATCAGGGATGACGGCACAGTTATTACGGACATGGAAGAAAAATTAAACACATGGAAGCAATATATTCCTAATCTATTCCACGACGAGAGACCAGATATACATACCTACGAGCATGCACATGAAGGGCCTAGTATCTTAAAGGAAGAAATAGTGACAGCCATTCAACAGTCCAAGAATGGTAACGCTGTGGGACTAACTGAAGACGAAAGCGCCAGCTATTTAACGTCATATATAATTCAGGAAAAATACCACAAGACTGGATAAAAACTACTTCCACCTTGCCTACCTTGCCGAAAAAAACCAAACGCAACACGCTGTCCAGAGTACCATACCATAAGCCTGATGAGTCATGTTTTAAAACTGTTTCTTAAAATAATTGATGAGAATTTACAAAAAAATGTGAAGAGGTCATTTCGGAGACACAGTTCGGATTTAGAAGTGGTCTTGGAACTAGAGATGCTCTCTTTGGCATGCAAGTCTTGGTTTAGAGATGTTCAGATATGAATAAGCCTGTCCACATGATGTGCTTCATAGACTATGAAAAGGCCAACATGCCAAAATATTACATCTTTAAAATATTGGTCTAGATCAACGAGACATAAGGATTATCGTAAACCTTTATTGGAACCAACGCGCTTCAATTAAAATTGAATATCAAACAACGGAGGAGATAGAGATTCGAAGGAAAGTTAGACTGGGTTGTGTTCTTTCGCCTATGTTGTTCAATATATATTCTGAATTTATAATATCAGCGGCCTTGGCTGAGAGTGAGAGGGGCATACACGTGAATGGTATACCCATAAGCAATAGCCGCTATGCTGATGACACTGTCTTGTTGGGCGAATCGGTTGAAGACCTACAATGGCTAGTAAATAAAGTCAACGAAGTCAGTAATGCTAATGGGCTAAGAATGAATGCAAGCAAGACCAAATTTATGATTGTCAGGCATTGACAATGCCCAAATAACACAAGACAACCAAACCATAGAACGCGTCCAACGATATGACTACCTCGGATGCTGATTGAAGTAAGAAATGCCTTCACAAAGATGATACAGTTTGGGTTAGTCTCACTCTCAACTCAGTCTATGTCTACGATTACGCCTTGTTAGATGCTATATTTTTCCAATCTTATTATATGGAATGGAGGGATAGACCTTGTTAGACTAACACTGTAAAAAAATTAAGCCATTGAAATGTGGATTTATCGGCGTATGCTTAGAATCGCATGGACGGACAGAGTTCGCAATACGGAAGTACTGCTGCGACTGAGCACAACCTCTGTCCTACACACAATAAAGCAACGAAAGCTGAAATACTTTGGACACGTCATGAGGGGACTGAATTATCGTCTTCTGCAGCTTATCATACAGGGAAAAAATTGTAGGTCGCGGACTACCAGGACGAAGACGGACATCTTGGCTCAAAAACCTGAGGGAGTGATATGGCAAAAGTACCAAATCCTTATTACGAGCAACAGTCTCTAAAGTGCAAATAGGCAGAATGATCGACAACCTTCAATGGAGAAGGCAACAGAAGAAGAATAAGAAGGTCTGAAATATGCCTTTCAAAGACCGCACATTTATATTAATGAATATTAGTGCATATATTGTCTATACAACTGTCTGTGTTATTGGTTATTCTTGTCTTTACAAAGATGGTTTGATTGACATTAAAAGATTTCAGTAAGTTTATTAGTTTGGGTTGAAAATGACATCGCTAAGTTTTTATGTGATGGACTGAAAACAGCAAGGTCAGAAATTACAGTTAAGGAGCTTATGAATAGTGGGAAAATTAAATCATGTGGGCTTAGATTCTAATTATTATAACACTGTCAACAACTGTGATTTTTAGCCTATTGGGGTTGTTTTTAGAGATTTTAATTTTAATCTTCCAAGGAAAACTGAAAACAACCAACAGCAGCCCCCAATTTTTCAAACACCCATAGCAATAAACCAGACAAAATGAGTTGTTACAACCAAAATGTAAGGGGGATAAAGTCAAAGCTAAAGGATTTGTTATGTAATGTTTTAATTGAATCATATGATGTAATTCTGTTAACTGAAACATTCCTTAGTGAAAATATTTCTACAAATGAACTTGGCCTTCAGGACAAGTATACTGTGTATCGATGCGATAGATCTGTAAAAACAAATTCACAAAAAGCTCACGGAGGAGGTGTTATTATTGCTGTAAATAAAAGGCTCAAATGTAAGCTAATACCATCAAATACAGACAACCTAGAACAGTTATTTGTACTTATAACCATGAGTGATCATAGTTTTTTGTTTGGTAATGTCTATGTTCCCCCTGATTCGAATAGTGAGATATATGAATGTTATTCGTCCTCTGTGATATATGTTTTGGATCAATGCTTCTGTGATAATTTGGATATATTTCTTTGCGGTGACTTTAATAGGCCGAAAGTGACTTGGGTTTCTGATGATTATGGCTGTCACCCTAGTGATGTAAATTCTATTGAAACCAGTGTTTTGAGTGAGTGTATGTCATTTTGTAATTTACCTCAATTGAATCAACTATCAAATCAATTTGGAAACTTCTTGGATTTGATTTTTAGCAATACGTCTGATGTTCAGGTATTACTTTCTCCCAGTCCATTATTAAATTTAGATAAACCTCACCCGGCACTACAATTTCATGTACAGATTCAATCCATAACTGAGCTGAACTATGATTATTGGTACTATAACTTCAAACAGTGTGATTTTGTTAGATTGGAGATGGCTTGCTTTGTCAATGGTTGACTGGAAGAGTTTATTGGCAAGTCAGGATATTAACGAGATTGTTGAGTTATTTTATAAGGAACTATTTAAGGCTATAAATATTTCCACTCCATTAAATAGACATAAAAATCCAAAGTTTCCCAATTGAATGGATCTAAATAAAAGGCTTAATTTGAGATAAAAAAGCAGCGCATAAGGCATATAAGCAATCTTTGTCATTTGAAGATTACCAAAGGTTCTCTTTTTTGCGTGCTCAATGCAAAGATTATGCTCCAGTTAGCCATCAAAACTATATAAATAGCATAGAGGATGAGGTGCAAGATCGAAATGGGTTTTGGAATTATATAAATTCTAAAAAGCATACAAACACCATTCCTAGCAATATGACACTTGGTGACGTGACAGCAGATACACCACAGTCTATTTCTGAATTGTTCAAAGAGCATTTTGCCTCAGTCTATGCTACTTATGATGAAAAGCAAGTCAATTTCTCATATGACTTAACTGTTAATTTATCTGACATAGAAATGAATGTTATGGAAGTCTATAACGGAATCTCAAAACTGAAACCCAGATTAGGGTGTGGTCCAGATGGTATTCCAGTTCATTTTATAAAAAATTTACACCAATTTTTAAGAATGGTGATGTAAGTAATGTCCAAAATTATAGACCAATTTCCAAAATATCCTTATTTTCAAAGATTTTCGAGGCCATTGTGACTGATAAGATTACCCCACTTTTTAAAAACATTATAATACCGGAACAACATGGGTTTATCAAGGGGAAGTCAACTGTTTCCAATTTGTTAATTTTTGAGCAGACTCTGTTGGAGCCTTGGATGGTGGTTGTCAAGTCGATGCTATTTACACTGACTTTTCTAAGGCATTTGACAGGGTTGATTACGGGATCCTCGCTCGGAAGTTGACTGCCATGGGAATCCATGGGACTTTTCATAGGTGGCTTCTGGATTAACTTAAGGATAGGTATCAGAAAGTTAAATTAGAAAACTTCTTGTCTTCTGAAATAAGAGTTACTTCTGGGGTTCCGCAGGGAGGCCATCTCTCACCACTTCTGTTTAATATTTTCCTTAATGATGTTAAACTTATTTTTAAAAATTCCAGTTTTCTTAATTTTGCGGATGATAAAAAGATTTTTAGAATGATTGAGGATATAAATGATTGTCACATACTTCAAAATGAACTAAATCAACTTTCTCAATGGTGCATACTAAATAATTTATCCCTAAATATTGATAAATGTAAAGTTATGTCATTTAGCAGATCTAGAAATCCTCTTGACTTTAACTATAAAATTACCAATATAGATCCCTAGAGAGTTTTCATTATCAGGGATTTTGGTGTATTTCTGGATGTAGAACTAAACTTTAATGAACACACTGAAAGAATTTCAAATAGAGCAATGAAGCTGTTGGGTTTTGTTTTGAGGAATTTGAAAGACTTTAACAACATATTTACAATAAGAAATGTTTATTCCCCAGTAGTTAGGCAGGTGCTTGAGTATGCCAGTCCCGTTTGGTCTTCGTTTTATGAATCTAATAAATGTCGGCTGGAAAGAGTTCAAAAAAGATTTTTAAGGAATATAGCTTACAGATTGGGTATAAATTCTGATTCGATTAATTACAAGGACATGTTGGAAATTTTGAATATGCACACTCTTGAACAGCGCAGAGATCACCAGGATTTGTGTATACTGTACAAAGTTTTAAATAATATTATTCAATCGCCAGAATTATTGTCTCTTATTGAGTTTCATGTTCCTAGAAATTGTAATGCCAGACATAATAGACTTTTTCATGAAGATTATCATGGAACCAATTATGGATTGAACTCTCCAGTTACCAGATTTTGTAGATTTGCCAACAATGTTCTAAATAATTTAAATATAGATATACTCAATACTCAATACATTTAAAAAAAAATAGGTATAAACAGATATAAGAGTTAGGCTAACATAATTTTTGTCTTTGTTTGTGTTTTATTTTATGTGCGTTACACTATTTTATTATGTATTAATGCTAATTGGTGTTAAGTATAGTTATACAATTGGATATTTTATCACTTATGTCTAACAATGTAAATGACAAGTTCGTTAATAAAATGTTTGTTTGTTTGTTTGTTATTAGTTCAGACTTACGAGGATTGTCTTTAATAAACTCAATGTTAAAATCACCACACAATAAAACTAGTTTATTTTCTCTAAAGAGATCAAGGAGAATATTTTCTAATTTTTCAATAAACACTTCAAAAGTAGAAATATATGGGAGCCTATATACCGATAAAAATATTATGTTTTGTTGATCTAAATAGCACTCTAAACTGGAACACTTAAATATACCAGCTTGTGACATACATAGTTACATATTTGTTCTTAGGTTTCCATTTTACCCTTTCTCGCATATAATAAGCACAGGCCAATTCAAAATCAGTAGATAAAAGCCTCTTTATTTGCTCGATGGATTTCCAATGCTCCGTAACATAAAAAGCCATACAATTTTCGTTTTCTTTTTTCTTTCCCTGTCTATTACATTACTCAAATACTGTGAATTCTGATGAATAACACAGATATCTCCTTTGCTCAATGACTGAGAGACTTTTCCAGCTTGATTTTCAGCTTTTGAATGTTCGCTTTCTGTTTTTTTGTCATTGATTGGATCTATAAAAAAGGAGCTTACTCTTGCTTGATACCTATAAACAAGCACTTACTGACAAAAATTCATCTTATCCTTATTTTTAGCCTGGATATGGGAACTGCTATTTTACTTTTGGACTCGTCCACTGAAATTTGCGAAATAAATTAAGGGTGGAATATGCCGGAAAATTAGTGTTCCTCTAAAAATATTACAATGAAAACAAATGTTGATTTTTTAGCATCCCTTTGTAGCAAAAAGATTCTCGTTTAGGTTTACCACAATATTATTATTTTATATAAATTTTCTATTTTGCAATAAACAGCAATATTATAGTTTTATTTACATTTTCAATTCTCCAATAAATCGCATTTTAATTTTAAATTTTTTCTTTTGATATAAATCGTCGATTAAAATTTAAAAAAATCACTTGATTAAAATTATCAATTTAACTCGTGATTGGATAACCCAGTATCGTTGAAATCGGAAAAAATGCCTACCAAAGTAAAGCAGATATAGCATACAGGATGTTCCATTTAAAAAATCACAGCATTTGTAGATATGTGCCGTATTCGACGATTATTTGATTTTTATCATGACATAAAACTTTATCAAAAACCTTTTATAGGTGCTTGTATTTTGAGTTAATATCTCTTCAAATAAATTAGATAGGTGAGGGAGCAACATAAATACAACCAATCACAATGTATGGAGGGAAAGTTACCTCGAATATATTTAGAAAGTTAAATGTGAAATTTATCAAATCACGTTAATGCTTAAAGATTAAACCAATATTGTAATATAGAGATAGAGTGATCTTATATATTATAAAAAAATTATTATCATTATGTCAAATATCGGCTAAGGCAAGGCAAGTATAATAAATATTCGCGATATTTTGCAACCAACAACCCATAAATAACAATAATTTAATTAGTAGAGCGCTATTAACGGCGCGTTATTTCTCACATAAATTAACTTCCGCTAAACTATATCTATCCGGGCAAAAGGGGTGCAAAAAAGCACCACCCACCGTGCCACCGTTTATGGGGCGGTATATTAAAATACATCGTCGGTCTCATTAGGGCCTCGCGACACGATATTAAAACAGCCCGACGCTTCTGTAGGGCCATAATTAAAAATACGTTTTAATTAGGTTATGTTCGGGGGGGAAGTAAATGCCGCTTTATGCTCTCTTGCGATGTACGTGTTCAAGCCGTAACATTTAAACGCAACTTAGAGCTTCATACCCACAACAAAAGTTTTGGCGCAATTTTTTTCTTAGTCTTTTTATATCGCCCACGACAAATTTGAGTAAAATATCATCAGTATTAATTTCTCAATGCTTGCTAAAGTGTTTATTAAATTCCTTTCCATATCAATAAATGTAAATCGATTAGATTATTTTGCAAATCAACTTGAGTACATTACATTAACGTGTGAACCAGCCTTAAGGAATTGTTTGCTCATTTTCTAATTATAAAAAGTAGAGGGGCACAAACCGATGACGCGTTTTTTTCAAATATAAGAGAACATTGCTTTGCCAGTTTTTAATAAATTTGAGAGTTAACGTGTTCTTTTAAGAAAACTAATAAATTATTATCAAGTATCTGTATTTTGTTTAAAATGCATAATGGGGCTTTATTTAGATAAAACATCACATTAACAATAAAAAAAATCCCCTTTTAACCTCTTAGCTAGAGGCCTGATTAAAACAAATAGATCCTTGTTCGGTGAAACATTCTGGCTTGAACGAGTTTTATAGTGGTATATTGTGATGTATTGTGCTTGTTTATCTGATTGATTTGTCTTGTATTTCCTCTTGTATGGTCTTATATTCTTTTGTCTTTTGTTGTTTAGATTTTTATATCAACTCTGATTTCAATATTTAAAATTTGTTACTTTTATTTTAATTTTTAATTTTACCTTGCTTAAACAGATCAGATCATTTAGTTTAGGAGCTAGCTTAGTCAATGAGATATATTATCTTTGAATATTGTTCAGCTTATTTGACGTTGACTTTGAACTGAGGGGCCAGGCAAAATATCTATAATACTAAATCCATAAATTTCAAACCAAATCGCAATCTTTCTGAATTCAAATAAATACTCAATGCGCCCACATAGCACCAAAGTGACCTTTGGTACGCAGATCTTAAGGATGGTTGCGCAAAAGTCAGCCAATCGCGAGGAACCCTCATGTCTCTGGCATGTTTTTCATAAAATGATTCACAGAGCGTATCTTTGTTATACAACAGTATTTAATGTTTATTTTTGGGAGCAATTAAATCTGAGATAAAATGTAAAAAAAAACAAACAATTTACTTACTTAATTTCTTTGCGTGTTGGAAAAATTCCGCTACGTGACTGGACAGTGTATCATTAATTATTAATATGGAGGATATTATGGCATCAATATTATTATAATTGAAATTATATCATACTTCTGATATACGACAGAATGGTTTGAGTAATGCAATGCTTTTTGCAAAGTGACAACTAACATGTTTTCATGTTTAATTGCGATGATTGTCAAGAATCTACTTGCATATTATCTTGGGGGGTTTACCCTCATTAGCAAAAATATGAATAAAATAATTAATTACGAACGCCAATAACGATCATTCGCTTCGGTATCAGCCAACTCGGTACCAGAAGCGAAAGTAAATATTCTCAATGTGACCATTCGCAAAAGACAGACAAGAACGTTGACAAAATCGGAGAAAATTTAATACTAAAACTAAAATCATCAAATTTTAAGTATTTAAGTATGTTTAATTATTTAATGACATAATATAATAATTATCAAAAGTCCTACCAAATACGAAATAAAAGAGCTGCTAAAGAAAGCTCCAAAAGGCACATACAATAGAAATTAAGTAGGTACCTAGTATGAAAAAAAAATAATAATGAAGTCCCCGGCCGAAGCGTCCCATTTTGCTTAAAATCTTGCAACATGGCTATGAGGCCTTAGTGAACGTAAAATCATTGGTTAAGATTGAGACGTAGTTTTCTCAGTGAACAGTAAAAGGGCAACTAAGAGCCTTGGCACCTGCCTCAGATATACCTCGCAATTCTTCAAGGCGCAAAACTCTCAGATTCCCATGAATCCACTATTCTCAGGAATTCATGGTTTTTTATATGGTTTTGAACCAATTACTGTTCCGAAAGAATTCTGGAATATTTAACAGATAATAGAGTGCAGCATTGTTCGTGCTACAAAATGAAGACAAAGTAAGATAAGTGGAGAAGCCCTTTCAAACTACCCACTACTAAAAAAAAGGAGATCATGTCACCAGATCTCGGGCCAAGTGGTATCATCATTAACCATTTTTTGAATCTACAGAGACGCACAACTACAAGGAAAGGCGTGACCTACTCGAAATAGACAAGGAGTTCCTCATTATCCATCATAAGGTCCAGTCTATTGCTAATCGTCTGGACCAACTTCAGGTACTTGTGAAAGAACATAAGTGTACTGCATTGGGTATTAAAGAGCACTGGAAGTCAGAGGAACAGTTAAAGTGTTACAACTTGGTGGAATACGAGTTGACATCTTGTTAATGTCGACAGGAGAACTTGCATGATGGGGCTGCTGTGTATGTATGTTCGGAAGGGAACTTTATGGACAACAAGGACAGATCTGACTCAGTATTCAGCGCATTTTGTTTATGAGAGTGCGGCTGCAGAACTTTTAATAAATGGAACCAGGGTGGTTGTTTTGTCTGTATATACGACACCTACCTCTGATGTTAATGTTTTTTTTGTCAAAGTAGGATTGCAGGTGAGGATATTTTGGTATTTATGGTGTGCGATTTTAACATTAATATATTGCGCAGTGATTGTGACTCAGCAACTTTTTAATGTCTTTCCTGGTATATACTACTATACCAACATTCCAGCCATTTTGGTATAGTCGAATAGTCAGCAAAATCATGCATCGACAACATTTTTACCAACTGTAATTCTATCACAGTTAGGATCGTGCACACTCATATATCTGACCACACTGGACAGAAGTTGACTTTTAGTCTGCCTAGTGTAAGATCGCAAAATATACTTAATCGTAGAGTTTTGTAAATCTGAGGGTAAGCAGTGGTTCCGTCTGTTTCTACCAGGGGAAAATTTGCAAATGGTTTTTGATGCTGAAGAGTCTGATGTCAATGGCCAGTGGAGAGCGTTTATGAATTTATTTCCCTCTTTTTTCAATCATTGGTTCCCAGTAAAAATTATAAAGGTAGGGATAAAAACTATTACCTACATTTCTCTGAGGGTGGTAGAATGCAAAAAGGAGCTGGATGTGCTCTTCGTTTTGAGCAGAGCTGATGAAAGGTAAAAGCATGCATATAATCAATGTAAGTCTAGATATAACAATGTACTGCAAGAATCTAAAAAACAATACTCTGCTAAGAAAATATTAAATAGGGATAATAGATCATAATGCACTTGGCAGGTTGTTAATGAGATTAAAGAGCTCATCATTGAAAGAGTTTGGTATGCCGGGTGATCCACATGTTGTCAGTAAGGACCTGAATCAGTTTATGGTAGATGTAGCACCAAATTTCGAATATAATTTACCAACACAAAATTTTTAATGTAATATATTATACAGTGCGTCCGTAAAGTATGGAATAAATTCATTATCTCGTAAACCACAATTTTTAAAAAAACTCGCTCGGACCCATCGATTTTGTTTTTCGATCGCGCATATTCTGACATAAAATGTAGATATACAGGGTGTTCCAAATTAGAGTGACCGAAAAAATATTTTTTTATTAAATAGAACCCCCTGTATATTATTGAATATTTGGATTTTGCGGAGAATTCTAGACATATTTCATGAATAATGTCCTATACCTATCTCTAACTGTTTTTGAAATATTGACAGTTGAAAATTGACCATTTACCAAGTTTAACAGCCTGTGAAATCTAAACGGCTAAAGATAGAGCAAAATGGTTTGCACTTTCCTATCTTGGTTTTTCATAAGCTGTCGTTGAAGAATAACTGACGAGATCACAATAGTTGCAGGTATCCCACTTTAATTGTGGAATACCTATAAGGAAGCATACCTATACCAAAACACCAGATACCAACACAGATTGCTTCAAATTGTGCAAACATCATATTTTCTAATATTGAATGTCATCATTCAATTCCATGTTTTAATTGTCCAAAAAATTATAGTCGCATGACTACTAAAAAATAGACTAAATGGCCAAAATATACAAAGAATGCATCAATGACACTAAGCAAACACGACACAAAACATTATGTTCAATTACAAAAACACTAAAATAATTGCAAGAGATCATATAATGTGTAGAGGGCCAAAAAAGAGAGTAGTACGTTAAACGATAAAATATAAGTGGTCATAGCAAGATTTATTCAAATCTAATAAGCAATATAATAACATATCCCCTTAATGCAATTTTAAAATATCTGCTTAACAACAAATTGCCCCCAAATAAATACTTTATTTTTAAAGGGAAAAAATAAAAAATCAACAAAAGAAAAATTTTTCATTGTAGCTTAATATAACACACTAACAATGCATTTAGCATAAGTGTGATAGTTTATCAATAATAATTTGGGCACATGAGCAGTTGCAATTTCATTTAATATTTTAAATATTCTATAATTATGTTAAATTAAGTTGAAAAATTCTTTAGAAGTTACGCCCCACCACCTAAAGATAAAAAAAAATAAGTTAGGGTTGCCAATAATCCTGTATTCCAAAAGAAAGACCTCTATCCTATCTTCTCTGATACCTACCTAGCTAAGGTTCCTTTTTTTTGTGCAAGATTACTTTTTTTATGGATTTTAAGCTATGTATATTAAATTTTTTATAAAACCGTAGCAAAACGCTCTAAAATTTTTGTATAAAAAGCAGTCAGTAATTCTAAATTGTTATCAC
The DNA here is from genome assembly GCA_016904865.1 of Pissodes strobi. Lineage (NCBI taxonomy): Eukaryota > Metazoa > Arthropoda > Insecta > Coleoptera > Curculionidae > Pissodes > Pissodes strobi. Next base: position 29,372 of record JAEQML010040622.1, read on the forward strand.
TTGCAGCAAATAGAATTTAAAAAACTATATTTTTACGAAATGGCGAATGCGCCAAAAAACGCATTTTTCCACTTGCCTAACTTTTGTCTAATTTTTTTCTGCTAACGTCCCCTTTTTACTTCCTTTTTAACAATATATTAGCACTAGAAGAAACTCTATCTTAAAGAATAACCGACGAGATACCAATAAGTTATAAGTATTCCTCTTTAGGAATATAAGCAAGGGTACCAATCCCAGAACCCAGAACACCAGATACTGGCACGGACTGCTTCAAACTGGGTAAACATCGTCGTATTTGCTGATATGGATTGTAGTTTATTACATCCCATTTTCTAACTAGGTCTCCAAAGAATTATATTCACATGACTTGTGAATTACTCAAAAACAGACTTAAATGGCCATAAATATACAAATAATGCATCAATAACACTAATTACCGAAAAATGAGTGTAAAGGAGAGGTTGCCATATCCAAAAAGACAGTAGTGCACTAAATGATAAACAGTCTTAGCAAGATGTAATCAAACCTAATAACCAATATGTAATAACATATCCCCTTAATGCAATTCTAAAATATCTGCTTAACAACAAATTTAATTTTCCAATTAAAAATATAATTTTTAAATGGAAATATTATAAAAAAAAACCAACAAAAAAAAAGCTATCATCCTAGCTCAGTATACCACACCTAAAATTTTAGGCATAACTAAACAATTTTATTAGTTTATAACTTGATTACATAACTAGTTGTTCTGGTTAAATATAATATTATGCAAACAGGAAACACTAAAATTTGCAAATTAGCTACTTCAAAGCAAATAAATATTCTTTAATCGATCTGGCAACCTTGGCCAAACACCCAAGATATTTTACAATTTTTAGCGATACATGGGGCTTACGTAACCATGTTGCCAAATTGAAGTATTAGTTTAGTATTAAGTACCCACATTTCTCTAAAATTAACTAGCAATTCAAATAATACCGTTTACTTTCGAGGACTATCTGGAAACGCTTCATTATGATATTTATTTGCTTTCACCAGAATTGTCTAGCAGAATTAAGTTTATCGATTGTTGTACGTAGATATTTGCTCTACTTAAATTTATAATAATGATTATTAAATTATTTTATAGAGTATAGTAGGTATATACCTAATATCCAAGCAGTTGCATTCCTGCAAAATTAATTTGTAAAAATTTAAATGAAATCATGGCAATAACATTACGCACCTCGTATTATCAACTTAAAACATAATAGGTAATTAAATAATTAGATGGGAACTGAAATTAGTCAAACAGGAAACAGGTAGCCCCTGAGCTACTTGTTGGCAGTATGCCCGAGAATCCCAAACATTAAAAATGTTCTATTTTGCGAAGTTTCATGACCTTTAATTGCCGATACCGATAAAAACAAGTCTATTATTAATTAGGTTAATTGAAATAGTCACAATTAAGGTTATCACATAAACGGGGAATAAATAATCCATTAACTAAGGTTAGTTTTCAATAGTCCGGCGTGAAATACTGGTAAAAGAAACATAAAATGGCTCGTAAATTTGTAGAAAAAATCAGTACTTACATGCGATTTCCGATATTTATTATCAGCCGAAGTTCAATGCATGTTGTGTGGTACAAAAATAATAAAGGTAAAGGTAATGGATCTAATGAAGATTTTAGTATTTAGATATTGACAATTCGCACATTGGCTTGCGTGTGCGTCCTTGTCCTTGCGTCAAAAATCGTATGATCATCAGTCAAAATCAGATGTTCGTCAACCCGTCAAATGAGCTGAGCGATGTTGCCCCTTTGTCAACTCATGCACGGCCACCTATAACAGGTGGCCGTGGCTCATGTCATATACAATAGCCGTAATCGATTGAGACTGGGAGATCAGTTTAAAATGAACTGAAGGAACTGGAAAAGGTCAAATGAAATTATCACAATTAAAAAAAGCCGATTGACAATTGACAGTTAAATGCCATCATTGATTTGTATAGGAGTGGATAAGCAATAGCCGCCTGTCGCACTATTCAAAAGTGGCAACCTATGGGCGAAAAAACAGGTTTCTGCGCATGACATAATCGACGCAAAATGGAAAAACATAAACAAAGAAGATACCGTTTTGTCGTGCGCACTAAAACACTTGCCGTCTCAGCAGGCGTCGGTCAGGATCGAACTTGGCTTTTGTCTTTGACGTGTTTTCGTTTTGACGGCGCGGCGTTTTGAGTTAATAATTCGAGTTCGATTCGAGGCAAATACCCGGGATTTCCTATTTCAAGTAAGTCTAATTATTATAAGTATTACTTATTTATACCTTATTGTTTGTTTCACTATGCTAACTGGGGTCCATTTCACAATCGGCAAGACTCCTCTACCGCATATTTGGTGAAATAATCACTTTCGAAGTCCGGGCCTGCCTATTTACCTTCACGGTGCAACAACTAGCTCCTACTAATTTTCTAATGCGCAAGTCCAAATAGAAATCTCTTTGTTTACATTTCGCGGTCGTAAATTTGCCATGTTTGGTCTATTTATTGCTTATCCACTCTTATACAAATCAATGAATGCCATCTTTTACCTGAACTACTGAACCAATCTAAATGACCCGGATCCATTTTCGGTTTTTACAGTTGAACTGGATCACTTTTTATCGACGTTTCACTCTTTAAGGTGGATTCTTATGCGTCCATACGATGATCCGACGGAGCTCCTATTGGTCAGAATGTTATGGCTCCAATTGCTTTCCAAATGTTTTTCAAATTATCCGATGTCGGATGGCGAGAGAGTATTTGGGAAACTCGCGGATGCTGTAACAGTATCATTTCATTCCATGCGTGCGCGCGCACCTGCGCGTCATGTCTTTGTGATGCAACCAATCGTTTGTGTGTGCCCTGGTGGTCTAGGGGTTTGCATGATTAGCCTTCACTTCGGCGACTCGAGTTCAAACCCCGTCGGTGTTTTAATTTTTTTTTTAAGGTTATATTTCTAAACTGTTTTTTTCTTGTTTTTGGGTATGTCTTGGGTTAGATTGGCTTAGCACCTGGTTAGTTTTCTTTTCTTGAGCCCCCGTAGCGAGCGGTAGCGAGCGGAGGGCCATTCGAAAAGTGAAATATGCGAAGGAATGAAATGATACTGTCGGAGTATCGTCGAGTATTTGGGAATGCATGCGGTTTAAAGATCTGCGATTGGCAGGTATGAGATGGCGCGCGGCTGGCCATTAAAAATTTTGACCGTTCCAAGCTTTACTACATTTAAACCTATAATTTTTGTTTGATTTTGATAAGGCATAATATTGGAAAATTTAGGTTGAGGTATTTTTACTAAATAATTATGTTATCGAAACAAACTGTAGAAAAACGGCCACAAGTAAAAACAGTTCATTTTTCTTAACAGACAAGGCATACAGTAATATTTCACTTCACGCATGGCCCTCCGCTCGCTTCGCTCGCTCCGGTGCTCAAAAGAAGGATACTAACCACGTGCTAACCCAAGACCCAAGACAACCCCAAATTCAAGAAAAAAATTGTTTAGAAATATAACCTTAAAAAAACTTGGGTTAAGAGAGGTCGTGCGAATGGCCATACATCGCAAATCATTTACATGTGCACTAGTATCTGAAACCTCGCTATCAGATGGAGTTAAAATTATTTTAACTGTCCGATATCCTGTGTTTCTTAACCAAACTTTTTATTTATTTTGTTTACTTATATAACATGTTGTTTGTATCCCATCTGCGTCTGCTAGTACATATGAATTTATATTAATTCAGACCTATTTTCTATGTAAATCGTTGTTGCTGGCGAGAGATTTGCCATTGCTTAAGGAGGATTATATAAACAATGGATTTGCACTTACATTAAGGTAATTTTGGGGTTTAGTACGAAGGACAAGATGATGGTACATTTTTCGGTATAAACTTATCTTTGGGTCTCTGTAACTGTGTGTTGAGCACCGATCTCAGATCGGTGGTGTTGAGTTGAATTCGAAAATCGCATGCATTCACAAGGAGTGCACTACGAACTGAAATATCGCATGCCGTCCAGCAAAGTCCACACGCAAAGCAGCAGCTGCATAACCTCAATCAATCCCATTGTGCTCTAATGTAACTTATTTAAAAACATTTTCTAGCTATAAAATCTTATTTGTAGATATAAGTACCTAGTGAAAATAAAAGTTTGTGCTTATGCAAGTGAAACTTATTTAGGCACGCTGTACTTAGAGAGTAAGCCGGTGAACGTGTTACAAAAGTTGACTTAAAAGTTGCAAAATGTGTGATACGGAGAACGGTAACGAAAGTAGAGAGGGAAATGGGCGATACGAAATTAGATATCGGCCCACCCACAGTTCAAGTATGAGATAGCTATATTTTATCTTCGCTTCTAGAGTTGGGCAGTCCGGCTCTTTTTTGAGATCCGGCTCACCGGATCCAGATCAATACAAAGAGCCGACTCACTGAACCGGCTCGCGGATGTTTTGATTTGCCTGCGTCCGATTCGTTCCACTAGCAGTTTACGCTCTTGGCTCTTATGCCAAGTCCTAGGTGAGCGATTCACAGGCGACGCGAACGCGAAGCGCTGGCGATGCCGTACGAAAAGTTAATATAGTCGCACGGCATCGCCACTGATTCGCGTTCGCGTTCGCTGCAAATCGCTCACATAGGACCGGGCGTTAGCTTATGCCAATCGCCGCGGCGAGCGGCGAGTCCCAAATAAGGATGAATATATAAATTAATATTATGCGTAGCGCGCAGAGTCTATGAACTATATTCTATATTCATATTCTTAACTGACACAGATGCAAGCTAAAAATCTGTAAAGAAAATTACTAGATTGTAGAAATAATTTGGGGAATCCCGTAACCTAACTAAAACTAAATTTATTTTAATTTTATGTATTGTAGTGCTTGCAAAACAACAGTGAATACAGTGATTATTACCTTTTGTTTTTAATGATTAAGTATTCCATTCGACTCTAGCTATGTCATTTAGAAAAAAAATTAATGGTGAAACCACTTCGAGGAATATGAAAACAATAAAGGAAAATGTAATTATTGTTTCCCAATAATAAGCACTTCCAAGGGTTTAACAGATAATTTATCACCTCATTTGAAGACCAAACATCCACGTAACATTACATATTTCAGTGATCCGTGAATCGGTACTTTTAACATGCGAGAGTCGGCTCGCACGGGTCTCTATAAAAATCCGGATCTCTGAACCGGTTCATTCGCGAACGACACATCACTATTCGCTTCTTTTATGTCATCTACTCCGAACTAGCTTATCTTTCTCTGGCAAGAATCGATCGTTGAACTAGCCAGAGTTTTATGTTTATATAGTATGTTCAACCATTCGTATCAGCGAATTTGCATAAAACAAAAATATTATTGTTTTGCACAGAGAAGTTTCACTTTCTAGTGTGTGGTTCAAAGGAACACTATTTTTTTTTTAATTGAATTTTCTTACTAAATTTCCGTAAAATATGAGATGTTGTACAGCATGTTCAGTTGAAGTGGTAAAATACGTGACATAAAATCGCTATAATGGGGAACCACTCGCCACTAGGCCAATCTGGCCAGGTTTAATTCACCTATTCAATTGGTGGGCAAACGGATAATTAATAAATCCTGGTTTAAGACGTCTTGAGAATGGTCTCCCTAGTAGAAAAATAGTAGCTTAATTAACACACGTAAAACCTAGATCACATCATAGTTACTCTCTTTAGACAAGATTGCGGGACCGGGGGGGCTTGAGATTTGTTTTACATTTCATTTTCACTTCACGCATGGCCTTCCGCTCGCTTCGGGGCGCAACCAAACAAAACTAACCCAAATTTAAAAAAGAGAAACAAACATAACTGAAAGAAAAAAGCATCGACGGCAATCGAATTCGGGCAGCCGGCGCCGTATCACAAACACAGCATCCAATATTAGCGGCTAGCTGAGCTAGCTCCCAAGATGCATTCCGGTTACCATTGGTCGAAGCAATTGGGCGGTTCTTAGAACATTTGTTTACTATTTTAGATCGTCTAATAAGTAGATTGTTTTCAGCAGGCCTAATGGTCCAGTGGTTAGATGCTATGTTTGTGATATGGCATACCGGGTTCAGTTCCTGGCAGTGACAAGGCGTTTTTTATTTTTTTGAGGTTATGGCCTATCGATTTAAACTGAACTACGATGACGTGTAGCGTGTATTTCTAGATCCATGAGGTGTTACATATGTGTGGTTCTGTGCTCCACATAGGAGACCAAAGAGAAATTAAAAATTTCTCTCTGGTCACGACTTTATAGTAATTTCCTCTGTCACCTAAAGCGCCTTTCTCCATGTATCCATTTCAAATCGATTAAATTAATTCCATGAAATTAATTTTAACAATAATTACACACTTTTCAGCAACTTTTAATCCGTTGGGGGTAAATATACCAAGATAACGGGTTAAACAACATTCATGAAGGTACTAACTGCATAACGAATATATAATTGTCATTGTTAATTCTAGTTTCTATATCTAATACCTTTTATACCAAAAGTTCAAGAATATATAATAGGAGCACCTTTTAAATTAAATTTATTCAGACTCTGGCTCCAGGAAAGTCTGGTTGTAGCAAAGGCAGTAAGGACTAACTTTTCAAAAACGTCTCTCCCACCTTTAACAGACGAACGTGGCATCACGGCGACTACAGCCAAGGAAAAAGCAAACATGCTGGCCAAAATTTTTTCATCGCACTCCACCTTAGACGCCTCCTAAGGCAAGGCTCTCCCCACCATATCAAACATCAACACTACCATGGCAGAAGTCAAGATTCATTACCGTGATATTCGTAAAATCCTTAAAGAATTAGATACGCAAAAGGCATCATGACCGCAGGGACTGCGCCAACGAATTAACACCCGTTTTTTCCAGACTTTAGGCTCTGTCTTACTGAAAAGGGTTACACCCATCTTCTTGGAGAGTCGCTCGAGTGCAACCTCTTCCAAAAAAAGGCAAGAAAATCACGTCGTCAAACTATCGCCCAATTGCCTTGCGTCCCATAATCTCCAAAGTCATGGAACGTGTAGTCAATCAGTAACTACTCAAGTACCTCGAGAACAACAGAATAATCAGCGATAATCAATACGGCTTTCGCAAAGAGTGATCGGCAGGAGATATATTGGCCTATGTCACTCATATATGGAGTAGGGCAATTGAGAACTACGGAGAGCCTCGAGCGATTGCGTTGGATATTTCGAAGGCAGTCGACAGAGTTTGGCATGAGGAACTCTGCTCCTCATCTATATTAATGACTTACTGACCGAAACGGAAAATCCTGTTTACAGTTTTGCATATCACAATACCCTTGTTTCCCAATTTAGATCAGAAAAACCTTTACCCGCGACTGAGCAGACTTATCACCGCAGACAGGAGCAGATTACAGCAATTAATCAAGACCTGGAGAAAGTTCAAATTTGGTCCAGGTCAATGCAGCAAAGACCCAAGCAGCAACGTTTACCAATTATGGCAGGATCGACCATTCCTTCATCCTCGTCAATCGGACTACTGGATGTCTCGGTCAATAGCAATATGTCCTGGCATGACCATATTGCTAACATCGCAAAATCAGCCTCCCAGAAGCTTGGTGTGCTATTTCGCAACAAAAAACTGTATATACTGCAGCAATTGCTCTTGCACTACAAAGCGCAAATAAGACCGTGCCTTGAATATTGCTCACACATTTGGGGTGCCGCACCAAAGAATACCCTAAAGCTTCTGGATTCCATTCAGGAGAGAGTTGTGCGTGTCATCGGCGACCCGGAGTTGACCCGAAATCTGAATAGTCTGGAACACCGCAGACATGTGACCAAGATGTTCTTGTTTTACAGATGTTCTCAGGATTTGGCAACGCCTGTCAGAGAGTGACGACAGACGGCCCGAACGCACCAGTTCGCCGTATAACTGGAAACATCCAGAACATCGCTTTACAAGGACCCTTTGTCTAGCGCTGCATCACTAGGGGACTCACTCGTATAACATCTGTTTCCTCCTAAACCTGCAACTATTCAAGAACCGTGTCCATAAACATCTTCGCATCCACACCGCTCGTCGATCGCCATAGGATCTCCCTTTAATGTGTGTGCCACTGCCATAAAAAAAAAACCTCCTTATATGTACTAGTTTAATATATGCATATATCTCTTTTATTCCATTTTCACAGATCCCTACTAGATATATTTCATAAATATGATACAAAACGTTTAATTATCTGTATTGAAATTTCTGGATAATCGCATCGATGAGTATAGCCAGTATGATAATAGCGATGAAGAACTAGCCCAATTTAATTTTCTCTGTACAGTAATTCTCTTTCTGAGTGAGCCACTCTGCAATCCTCAATTACTAACACGATTCGATGTATTTGTTGATATATAAATAATTTATTAAGAGTTTCTTGTGCTACAGCCTGCCGCAACGTCGTCAATGTGATAAATGATATGATCTATGTGGCTTCATTTAGTAAAGGCGTCGTTTATTTCTATTTTCTCGTTTTCTTCTAATCAAGTTTTAGGGTTAGGGCTCAGCTACCAAGAATATTGCTCCATTAAAGGTAGTGAAAAGCTCAAGGGTTGATCCTCAGAAAAAAAAAGCTGGACAAGTCATCTAAATTATAATATAGCTCTCCGTATTCTAAATCCAGGAAAGAAAAACAATGACAATTAGGAATCTTGTCGGTTTTTTTTTTCAACTATAATGTTAGCCTGCCAGGGATACTATAACAAATACAGTTTTCAAATGAGATGCGGATGCAATCATTAAGTATGCTTAGGCATTAGCATAGTAGCACGCACAGCTTTTCAGCTGTGATAGTGGCGTATAACTGTAAAAGATCTTTAAAAGTCCATGATGTACCTAGCTACTGCCTGCGCGCAACCGTACTTTCATGTGTTGAGTTGTGTAACCAGATTTCAGGAATCACTAGTCCTAACCAGTTTTTCAGGAACCGCGACTGTTTGGTTATTTTCGAAACGCTAAATCGCAACATGGATTCTTTTCGGACCATACCCTTAGCGTCGGTCGTGTGACGCACCGCCAAGTGCTCCAAACTCCAACAGAGTCCAACACTAGGGCGGGTTCTCGAACGCAGTCAAAATCCGACAATTCGCTTTCTCAATTGTCAATTCAATTGTCAAAAAATTCAAAATGTCCGACTTTTTCTGATAAAAAGGTAATCAAAAAACCTTAATTATCTATTGTCTTATTTATTTTAAGAACAACTTGAAAAAGAACTTTAAATTTTTAGGCATAAAACCACATTTTTAGTCACACCTTTTGTAGGTTTAACGATACATAGAATTTTAGTAACGAATTTGACCACTCACTAAAAAAGCCTCAAAAATGTCTTCTAATACTAGTCCCTCGCATTACGCTGAAGATGCATTTGTCACCGACGCAGATTTCAAAGTGGAGATTAATCAGAAAATGAAGGTTCCATCGAAAATTAGTTTTAATAATGATATGAACGGTGAGGTTAGAAATTCATGGGTACGAGACAACTTTAGTATGCAAGTGCCTGAAAGAATATTGGTGGTTGGACAGGATCAACACCTTGGTAAGAGTGGAATTATACTATTCAGGTTTGAAAACTGCACATTAATTTAGAGCTTTACTTACCAGTAGATTAAAATGCTTTTGCAAAGCAGGGAATGTTTAGCTCAGTTTCATTAATTGTAGTATTACTTTAATGAGATTTTTGGGGCAATTATAAATAAATATTAGCTATATTTATGTATATTTTTGATAGCAATTTAAGGGCATTCATAATTTGTCATCCTCATCAACCTTGCATTTCTCAGTTCTTTAACCTTTCAATGCCTTACTTTTGGTTTGAAAATGTTTTAATCACAAAACCTGATGGTACTCTTACTCAACAAAGAAATATATAGGTATATACTAATTGTCAATAGATGGGGTCTTGTCAATATAAACCCAACCATTTCAGGTTTTTTTTTCAATTTTAATTGATAGCTTATGCTATATAGAATAGATTAAAAGTAAAAATTGCTTTTAAAGCTTGACCTTACAATATTCACTACTTTTCAATACAAAAACTATAAGGTTATTGACAGAATATTTAAAAAAAATTGCAGTGTTGCTAAACTGAGCTATACTATATCAAAACACACACACACACACACACACACATCAATTGGCTTGACATTGAACATAGTTTTACCAGCTTTTTCTTTTTATTTATGAGATAGAGCATGATCTTCAACCTTCATATTTGCAGGATTTTCTAAAAAGAAATAGTAGAGTTCATAATAATTATCATACCAAGCATCACCACAATTTTCATATAAATGTGATTACAAAAAACTGTTTGATAAGGGCCTATCATTATATTACACTTTAAACAAAGCAAAAAAATATTTATTAAATAAACTGAATTAGAACAATAGTTATTATGGGGGAATAGATGTTTTAAGGTATTTTTTTCCATAATGGAATCTTACTAGTTGTTTGCTAATAAAATTTGTGTACATGTCGGGTTAAATATGTTAAAATTTGTTTAAATAAACTGGATGTTTCTTACTAAAATTTAAATATGTTGAAAGTTCTTTCAAGAGCAGTTAGACATGTGTATAAGCTTAGGTATTTTGTATTTTAGTACACACTACATATTTTGTATTATTGGCTTTTTTCCAAATAAACTACTACTACTACTGCTAATTGCCTGCCATTAATGTTGCAAAAAATTTTCCATATGCTTAAATCATCTTCTTGGGAAAATTAACAAACACCTGGAAAATCTGGGCCTCAAATAAGTAAGACTTTGCACACAGCAAAGAATGAAATGACAATTGTGTTCAAACTGGTATGGACTAGCTAAAGTTTGTTCAATACTGGTACAATGTTATGTCATAATGATGGCACCAAGAATACGCTTGGTGTCATGATGACATAACATTGAATCTGTATTGAACAAACTATAGTATGCCTACATCTGTGGCATTTAATCTGAGATATTATGACACTTTACAGTAGGCATTTTATGTTAGGTAGAACCCTTCCATGTGCCATACAATTTGTTGTGGCTCAAGATTCACTATAATTAAAATTATTATCTAAATATTTCAGTTAATAATGATGCTTGAAAATCGTAGGTACCAGTCTTATTTAGGAAGCTGTCATGTCGTGATTAACTGTCATTTTAAATTTTACCTGTGAACTTCAAAAATGTCTTGTGACTGCTATCAAATTATTACTTATTTTGTGAAAGATTTTCAAGAAAGTAACTAGAAGAATATATTCCTTTATATGAAAAAATTTTAGTCTTTATTTATGTTTTTTTTTTTAGGTACAAGAGCACCACCAAGAGAAATTGTCTTTGATAATTCTTTGTTAGCATCTTCTGAGTCTTACCCCACTAACTTGAGAGTAGCAACACCCCCTAGAACCTTAACCCTGGACAAATATCCATTTCCAGGTAAAGGAATTATGATGGTATTCAATATATTTTACTTTTAAGGATTTGTACCATTATATTAAGATGTTCAGTAGTGCAATGCAAAATCAGGTTGCATCAGTATTATAGGTGCAATACAAAATCAGGTTGCATTATTATAGGAAAAACACGGTCGGTCTTCACTACATCAGACATCTAAAACGCATATGTAAGTTAGTACCTTAATTTGAGAATGTCATGCCCATGCTTCTTTACAAGATGTGGAAATGCACATTCTATAATTTTTAGTGCCTATTGTCTTACTCATTGGCTAATATACAGACATCTAAACAGTAAGTTAGTGCCTTGATTTCATATCCATGTTACTTTACAGGACCTCGGAGAGCATAATCTATGTTTTAGTGCCTATTTTGTTTTACTCACTGGCCAATCAGCTAAACCAATAAGTTCTTTCAATTTACAATCAGAAATTCCCTATGAAATGGAAAACATCAGAATTGTTGTGTTTATTTAATTATTCCTGATTAAATGACAAATATTACATTCAGTGGGTCACAGTTAAAATTTAAAAAATACAAGATTACTTACTACAGACTTTGATAAGAACTTTGATATATATGTAGATTGTGCAAAAAAATGCATTATATTATATCATTATCATTGGATGATCAGAATAATCATTTAGAGTAGCTGTGATAATATGTTGATTGTTTATGAACTAGAGGAGTATAGTAGCAATGTAGGCTTACTATGCCTTTGAAAGTTGGATATTTACAAACAGCTTAGTTATAACCATATACGAAAGTAAACGCTTTTGTTAATTTTAAATACTATGTATCAGATGGGCACCATATAAGATTATGGTGATGGGGGACGAAGTGAACATCAAAATTTCCAATTGTCTCTGTATACATTTCTTTGGTAATTTGAATACCTTTTGATATTGAGTTGGTCCTGGCAATATTTTGATTAATTTTTAACTTGTTGATGTTTTTTTAAAGGTATTGTTTCTAGGTTTAGACAATTATCAAGATGATCCTGAACCCGAAGACCAGCTCCCTGTAGTTAGGCCAAAGGCGAAAGCCCAACTCAATTTAAATGACTCCATATATTCGATGGCCAATTCGTTTAGAGAATCCACTCCACCATTGGGTGAGTATAAAATATAACAAGATTCCAAACATACATACATACATGTTCGCATGAAGACCTATAGCAGGAAATTTACTCGTCAATGTCGTATAGTACTGAAAAAATCCACCATTAATATTTTCTATTCTGTTCAGCTTTAGATTGCAAGAAATTTGGTTTACATTCTGCAGAATATCTGACCGCTTGCACAATATGAATATTTCATTTCTGCTTGGTTAACCATTCTTTTCAAAGTGTAATTGGTTATGTGTATGATTTAGTATGTTTCGCTGGAAGTCCTTCAAAACTAAAGTTAATATCGACACCTCAGAGGCCAAGTGGCGTAACACTCAAAATGGTCAAAAATTTAATTATTGTACTAAAGGATGCTCGGAATAAAAATACATCACTTAGCCAAAGGATGTAACCCGCAAAGCAAATTAAGATTGTTAAAAATCGAAGAAATCAAAAATATTTTATTAGTCGTAAGCCTTTTACAGCAAGGCTAAGTGACGTAACCCTCGGAATTAAGTCATCTTGTCACCTTGTCCTTACGTACGGGAAAAAGCTAATTGGTGTAAGCCACCATAGAAACCATACCGCGTAAACCGAGCACGCGTAAATGTCTGACGACAAAAATGTGGTAACCCACAAGTTAACGGTTTTGTAACGAATATTACTTTTAACGATTGTTGCATTTTCTAGTATTTTGATGTTTTTAATTGTCGTTGTTTATCTTACAACTGTCTGCCTTTTTCTTCACTTCAACGTTTTGGAAAATAGAGCCGCTTCGGCTCTGGCCCCTGGGTGTAAACAGCACAAGTGCCAGTTTAGTGACCCTAACGAAGCTGAAAACATAAAGGAAATTGGAAAAATGGTCGACGTTTCGAGTAACAAACCTGGTTAGAAATGCAATTAAAATAGTGAAAAACTCGTGCACTTTGTTTTGACAAAGTTAGTTAATTCAAAACTTGACAAAGTGCACAAGCTATTTACTGTTTTAATTGCATTTACTAACCATTTTCATTTTTAGATTTGTTATTCGTTCTTGACAACGGGTTGTTCCTCGAAACGTCGGCCGTTTTTCAATTTCTTTAAGGTTTTTCAGCATCGTTAAGATCACTAAATTAGCACTTGTGCTGTTTACACTCTGAGGTCAGAGCCGAAGCGGCTTTCCAAAAAGGGTACATTGAAGTGGAGAAAATGGAAAAGCTTTGATGTTCAATTATCGAAACGTATTGAGTTTTCCTATAAATTCAATTTACGAAATTGAATCTGCATTAAAAAAAGAGAACGATATGGGCACCTTCTGAATGGCCTACCATAATCCGCAATGCACGGAATGCAAAACCCTATAGCCTCGCCTATAGCCTAATTATACTTTCATTCGGTAGCTTCAACGACTTTAACCCTCCAACGAACAATTTCTCCAGACTCCATTAACAGAACAAACTTTGGAAAACAACTAAATTTTAAAAATATTCGGAGCGTTATAGTTTGTAAAGATAGTGATGTTCTAGGAATGTATTACAATTATGTAGATACTCGTGGATATGAGCCCTTTACATTACCGAAAAATTTGCAGTTTAGACACACGCCAAACAAGAATTGAAGCCCAATAAGACCTACAAACCCTTGGTAAGAAAAAAATAATTCTCGAGATGTATCTTGAGATACACTTTCTGAAACTGATGAGGAAGATACACCAGATAATGTTACGAAACAAAAAAAAAAACGAATATTTAGGAATTTATTTTTGCAGTTAAAAGATTATGTTTAGTTATAATGGAAAGCTGATGTTTTTCATCAAGACTTTTTTTTCTATAATTATATTTTTTACCAATATTTACTCTAATCAATAAAACTATGATAAAAATTAAGCCATTTTATTAATTTTAAATCTGGCTAATAGACGTATCCTACTAGCTTACGTCCCCCAAATAACTACAAGCTTGGTTTATGTACATGTCAAGTGACGTAACCCACATTTTTCAGAAATATTTTAGTTTTTTTTTATATAAAAAGAGTGTTTCTCATTCACTTCCGCATTGAAAAACATTTGGTATTAAAAAACACTTCAAGAAGACTTTTATTTTGTTTTGAAATTATTTTTTTTTATTTATTTATTTTCAACGTTTTAAACATTTACAGTAGTATTTACAATAATCTTAGACTAGGTAATAATATTAATCTATCTCAGAATAACTCGCTTCGCTGAGTTTTTAAACAAATCCACAGAGAGATTAAAGAAATTGAGTTCACGATACCTGTTAACATTAGCCGATATCCTGTTAACAGGGCAGTATAACAAATACCATGTACGACGGTAGGGTACATGCAGGAGAGGCGTATTACGTACCTGGTAAGTTGGAATGTGAAAGTAAAAACACTGAAGGCATTCTGGACTCTTAATAATGTGATTGACTATCTTAAATGCGAAACAGATATCATAATATACCCTCCTTCGATCAAGGGTTGTCAAGCCTAATAAAAGACATAACCTGGTCATCCCCAAGTAGCAACCCAGACTTAAAGAGAATATGTCTGGCAAATTTGATGAATTTACGCTGGACATTTTCCAGTCTGGCAATATGAATTTGGTAATAGGGTGACCAAATTATGTTTGAAAATTCCAATATAGACCTAACCAGTGAAATATAAAGAACTTTAACAGCATTAACATTGGCAAAATCCTTACAAGATCTTTTGACAAAACCCAGCATTCTGTTTGCTCTTCCAACCACAGACTCAAAATGTTCTGAGAATGTGAGCTTCCCATCTAAAAGAACCCCCAAGTCCTTTACTACAAAAACTTCCTTAAGTACAACACTATTTACAGAGTACTGATAATTTCCCATGGTTCTTAATCTACTAAATCTCATGAAACAACATTTATCAACGTTAAGTGACATGTCGTGTTTCAAGCACCAGTCGTAGACTGTGTTAATGTCATATTGCAGCTTATGAATATCCTTAACTGATGAAACAGTGGGGTACAGTTTGAGGTCGTCAGCAAAAAATAAATAATCTGAACACATAAGATTTCCCAGATCACTGACGAATAAACTAAATAAGAGTGGACCCAGGTGAGATCCTTGCGGCACGCCTGATGGCGTTAAAAATGGTTGAGATAAGAAGCCGTCGACCTTAACTTGTTGATATCTATGAGATAAGTATGATGTTATCCAGGCAATCACTGAACCAGAGATTCCGTAGTCAGACAATCTGGAAATCAAAATGCTGTGGTTGACCCTATCGAAGGCCTTACTGAAGTCAGTGTAGACTGCATGGGTCTCAAGGCCATTTGCAAATGAGTTATTAATATAATTAGTGAAAAGAAATAGATTTGTGTCAACGGAACGACCTGATATAAACCCATGCTGTCGAGTATCTATAACACCCTCAAGCGCACTCATCAGCGCATTCTCAATGAAATGCTCAAAAAGCTTAGGTATGGCTGATAAAATACTTATTGGCCTATAACTTTTTATGTCGTTTTTGTTGCCTGACTTGAAGATACACATATGACAACTTCCAAACCTTTGGAAAGGTAGCAGAGACGAGGGATTGGGAGAACATATAATATAAGGGTAGGTAAAGAGAGTGTGAACAAGATTTTAAAAAACTATTAGGTATACCGTCAGGACCTGCACCCTTGTTAACATCAAGTGTTGATAATTCCTTCTCAACCTCGGTAGCGCTAATGTGAATACTGGATATATTCAAATTATTTATCAGTAATGGGCGAGTTTCAGCATGGGTAAAAGTAGGGTTTACAGGATTGTATACAGATGAAAAGTAAGTGGCAAAGAAATTCGCAATGGCTACACCATCATCAGCGTGACTGGATTCTAAATGCAGTATTTTTGGAATGGCTGCCTGGTTTGATTGGGCTCGCACAAATTGCCAAAAGAATTTTGGGTTGTAATTGATATGATTTTCACTACTAGCAATGTAGTGGTCATAACAAATCTTAGCGAGAGATCTGCACTGTCTTCGTAAATCGCAAAAAGTTTCATAATCTACCTCGGATCTGGATTGCTTATACCTACGATGAGATGTTTTTTTCTGAATTATCATATTCTTCAAATCAGCTGAGTACCAACGGGGAAATTTGTCTTTTGAAACACGTCTTTTAGTAGGTACAAACATTTCAAAGCAATGCTGGAGCACTGAATAGAAATTACTAACAGTAACATTAACATTGTCATTAATAATTGATAACCAATCATAATAAAGAAAAAAAATGTTGATAAGATTAAAATTTGCTCCACTGAAATCAAAATAAGTGTAGCTAGCTGGCCCTAAAAAATCTTTCTTACAAGCTATTACAGACAGTTCCAATGCGGGGTGATATGAATCGCAGTTCACAAGGCCATCACTCTTTACAATAGCATTAAGATCAAAATTGGCAAAACAGAGGTCTAAGACGGAACTGTGATCATTAAGCACCCCATTGTACTGTGTTAAACCTAAGGAAGCAAATGTATCACATAAAAGAGATTCCTTATCAGATCTCACATTACCAGGGGTCAGACCAAGCTGATATTTGTGCGCAGACCACACAATATTAGGCAAATTATAGTCTCCTAACACTAATACTCCATCGAAAGAATCGCATGCACTGGAGACCGAGTTAGTGTGGGAACTGTACACAGACACATCCATAAGTGGAGGGATGTAAACACAACCAATACAGTAATTAATGTTATTTATTTTTATAGACACCCAAACCTCCTCCAGTGCAGGATCGCTGATAGTTAAACGATGAGATTTGATTGCATTGCTTACCGCCAAAAGGACACCACCACCGCGGCTTTTGGAGCTGTTATTTTCATTTCTGTCAGTTCTGTAGACCGTTCATCAAGAAAGCCACGTCTCTGTTAGTGTAATTACAGAATAATCCTCAGTTTGAGCGGCACAAAATAAGTCTTTTAGTTTACTTTTTAGTCCTCTTACGTTTTGGTAAAAAACTGTTAAATTGTGTTGTAATTGTGATGACTCACCGAAGCTTGTGACTGAAAATTAGCCAGTTTTCGGTTTCCCTGTCCACGGCGTTGATGAAACTCCTTTATAGCGCTACCTACAGGCCACAAATTAGGATCAAGTAGACCCTTAGGAAGCGATTCTTTAACGCCTCTTAAATAAAGCGTCATCATCATTCTTGTCCAATGGAAAGCACTTGACGTCTTTTATGCCTAGCTGCTCATCCATATAATCTACTATGTGCTGTTCAGTAGTCGACGGACTACATCTGCCAAGGTACAACCACTGCCTTCTTTCTGCAGCTGAGAGGCATCCAACCGGATTGCCTGTGCCGATTATGATAGGCTCTCTACTGTTTTGCTGCAAAGACCTGGAGCTGTCAGAAGACTGTTGGAAGCCTGGCAGACAAGAGATATTTTTTAGGTTATCTCCAGCCTTGACCGCTGGCCTCTTAAGAATAGGCTGAGGCTTTGTAGATTCTAAGGTCACTGGATTCGGATCAGGATCAGCTGGTTCCAAAAACTTTTTGAAGGCACTTAGTTCTTCCTCCAATCTGCTGATCCTCTGTAACAGGCTTTGGTTAATGTTTTCGAGTTTTTTCCAGCCTATCACCATGCAGGACACAGCCACACGATGGACCGTCACGTGAGTTGATACCCGGCTGTTGATATCAGCATCAGAAACACATTTCAAAATTTCTCTGCATGAGTTACCAAGCGATGAGACATTCCATTCCAAAGAGTCAACTTTTACAGAAATGACCTTTAATTCAGATCTAATATCCTCTGTGTCCGCTAAAGTCTTTGATTGCTCTTCTGCAACCTCTTCCAACCCAGCGTTAATAGTGTTACTTATTAGTTGACTGAAGTCACCAGAAAGTTTCCTCAATATTTTCTCACTGTAAGCCTCAATAGCTTTTTTCATGTAAGCATTCACTTCTGAAGTGCTAATCGCTGACGAATTGTCGTTTTTTTTAACTGAGTCAATGCAGTCGCTGCATGCATACAGCATAACCCTTTGCTTCATTTGGGTAACCTGAGCTTCTGATGTGGTGAATTTTGCACATGACAGGCAATTCACATTACTACAGAAATCGCAAACAATTCTGTACTTGACTTCCTTTTCACTTAGTACGGTGTTACACTTTGAGCAGGACATAATTAATATACTGATTTGCCAATATGGAACAGGCTATATATCTCAAGAGAATAAAAATGGTCAAAATTTACAAGCACTGGTATATGAAACGCACTATATTTATTTTTTACTTGAGATATGAAATTCCAACTGTAGTTTTTTCCCGGCACGTATTTGAATGACGACTACTCAAACCAAAGAAAAATAAGTGAAGCGAATCACAACAGCTCTGGAACTCGCAAACTTCCAATAAATGACCAGCAGAAATCGCGAAAAAAGAAATTCAGCAAAAAACCGAATATTTACTGAAAAACGACGGCGCGATGTGAACCGTGTGACATCTGACATAATTTATAAATTATGAAGTTTTTTCAACTTCCTGAAAAATTTACTTTTTGTGGGTTACGCCCCTTGGCTTTTGAGGTGTCGATATGCAGAGTCGAAGTCTGATAGAAGAAAACAACGGAAATTAATTAGATATATTTGTCATGTCAATATGAGCACTTTTTGCAGTAGCAGAAGGATAAAACATTTTTTTTTCTTTGTGGGACGATTGGTAAGGCACGCTCCGTTTCAGAGTCGGAATTTAGTAAATAATTGTCATTAT
Source organism: Pissodes strobi (assembly GCA_016904865.1). Taxonomy (NCBI): domain Eukaryota; kingdom Metazoa; phylum Arthropoda; class Insecta; order Coleoptera; family Curculionidae; genus Pissodes; species Pissodes strobi. Next base: position 48,670 of record JAEQML010040622.1, read on the forward strand.
TTCTACGCGTGTATCGAATTATCATATTTGGTTCCTCCAATTATGTGATCCACTTTTTCCACGAGTCTGCAGTCACATGGCCTCTTCTTGGAACAAGATTTTCAAATCTAAATGTTGTATTTTGTGCATTCACTTTTTTAATTGGTGATAATACAAATTAGTTTAGTTTGGTGGGTTCAAGTTTGCCGACATGTAGAATTCTTGTTTATTTTACCAAAAATAGTTTTTTAGTGACATTTTTGTATGCATAAATCATTTAAGTATTAGATTTTAAATGTACGAAAAATATTGTATCTTGGCTAAGGAGAAATGTTCGAAAAATATGGTATAGATAGGCGCTCGACACTACTTTCTTATCTTTCAAATCAAACTAACCGTGGTGTAGTGCCAACAACTCCTAAGGAGGTGTAGGTAGTCCTGCCAAGAGTCTGTCTCAAACGCTCCACTGCCATAATAGCAATAACGCCTGGAAGCCAGATAATGCGCGTTTTATACATGACGTCTAGCGGGGAATCGTTTGCTTTTCCTCTACCTCTATGTTTTATTTAATTATGTATTTTTCTATTTTATATATATATATTATATTATATTATTATTATTCATACAATTTACACAACAGAACAGAGTTCCAAATGGTACAATACTAGACTAAGACTAAGTATCTACGTAAAATTGATAACACAAATATAAAAATGTATAAAAGATATTACAAAACATACTAGACACACAAAAAATAACAACAAACTTAATCTTAATCTACCAAGTATAACAGGCTCAGGGATGACCGTGAACAACAACAGTATCGAGAAGCCGTCTTACTGCATTTTTAAGGGATAATGGACTGCAATTATAATCAAAATATATAGGTAAATACCTATTGTAACAAGCCATAATTCCTGCCAATCTCTGTTCGGCTATAATTTAGGTAAAACATTTGCACTTGTCTCGTTCTTCGAGTTGGCACTCTGAAATTCAACAGCGCCACCATGTCAGGACAGTCGATCAGTCGTCATTATTATAATATATATAAGTATAAATAAATAATTAATAACAAATATAACGGGTGTGTTATTCAATAGGTTCGGGCATCGAAACTAAGTAGTTCACCACAAATCTTGCTTTTTAAAACACTTTATTATATATCTAAACACAACAATTATAAATTAAATTAAATAAACTCCTTTATTCATGCGGTTATGATATGAGAACGTCAAAAAGAATAGTCTGTCGACCTTTTAACCTATCAAGCTTACATGATACAGAATAACAAGACTAAGCAAAGGTTGTTTGATGCCCGGAGGAAATATAAGAACGCCCTTGCAAATGCGGATTCAACAAAAAGACTGTTCAAATATATTAGAGATCAATTAACACAATTCAATTTACAAGTGACAAAGTAGAACAAGCTCTCAAATGTATGAAAAAAGACACCAGCCCAGGGCCTGACGAAATTCCAACAGTTTTACTACAAAATTTTAGCACCACAATTAGTCCTTTGCTTGCAGAAGTAATGAAAGAATGTATTGATCGTTTGAAAATTCCAACACCTTCTCGTATTTAATTTTGAATCGAACGTGAATATATTGCTCCACATTAATTTTGTTTTTTCTCATGGATATAGTGAAATTTATTAGTAGTGTTTTATACCTGTGTAAAGCTTATAAAAAGTGTGTGTTCTGAGACTAATTAAATTCTAGTAAGATTCAGTGCCCTTTAAAATAATTGCAATTGATGGCAATATTTTCAAATTTCAAAACTGCCGTGAATAGTGGCTAAATTCTTTCCTATTGTTCAGCAGAGTATCCTATTGTATTTTTATTCTATTGTTCAGTGCTATGGAATGCAGTAAATCCTGATAATATTGTTGCCTTCTTTGAATTGGAAAAAATTGGCCACTTCGATATAATTGTACTATATTTTATACATTATTGATCCTCACCTCCATATAGCAATATGAACCGTAATTTCAAATGCTGCAAAAACAAGGATTTTTTAAATTCCTGCTGTGTTTATTGCAAATCAATTTTCCATCCTAGTTGCTTAGAACGAATCTCTGAAGCTTTAAAGCTGGGAGGTTATAAAGTTTTATGCTCGTCAAAATGCCAGGAATATTTTAATGAGGAGGAAAACTCTAAAAAGGCATATGAGTTAAAAATTGCTGACCCACGTATCGAAATTAAGGACAAAGACAGGCATATACAGAGATTAAGAAGAAACAGTGTGCTTTTTGAGAACGAAGCTTCTGAGGCAGAGAAAACCTTCTCCTCTTCTCTTGGGTTTCTTAATTAACAAAATGGGGAACTTAGGGCCGACATTTCTAAGCTTCATGAAAAAGAAAAAGAACTTTCATCATTAATTAGATCCTTGGAAACTGAAAAGCTTGAATTTATGGACAAACTAAATGAATTAAATTCCTTAAACAAAAACCTTATTATCCACCTTAAGGATGAGGAACAAACTTAATGTAGGTTCATTGCAGAAGGATATTGCAGATCTAACAACCATTAATAAAGAAATGCTTTGTTTCATCAGAGTTTTTGAAGCTGAAAAAGAACACCATCTGTTGGAGATTGGTCGCCTGAGGAATAACCAAATTGTTGTTACATCTGAGAACAAACATAGCAGTGGTAATCGGCATTCCATACAAATTTCTTACCCTACAGCAATTGACAATCGTCCGAAACTCCTCCTTGTCCCTGGGTCTATCAACAGGGTTTTCCAAAAGCACCTTCACGCACAATTTGGCGATGTCTTCAACTTCCAATGCTTCCTTAAGCCTGGGTGTACAAGTTTGGAGCTTACCAGGACAGCTTCATCACTGGCGCAGGACTTTACTTGTAGAGATTGTGTTATTCTGTGGTTGAACGGAGTTTGTCCTCCAGCATATGTCTTAAATAATTTTATTATTCCCTGTAAACACACTAACCATTTAGGTATGACATGTACATGGGCTTTGATTTTAATTTTAATTTTTTATATAATAGCAATTTGTCACTTTTTAAAGCTTTTCATTACAATAATGTAGATCTTTACAAAATATTTGAATGCAATCATGCCCACAATTTTGGCTCTGACCTGGCTAAGTTGTTGCATTCACATGTTGTAAATAGATATCCTAAATTTGCTTCTGATGTTGATTCTGCTGCGAAGAACTCTGTTAGTGACGAATCTGTTAGTGACGAATGTGCTTTTTTACAGTAGGAGTTCCTTCTGATCTGTTTTCCATCTTCCTGCTAAATGCGCAGTCTCTCTGTAATAAATGTGACGATCTATATATTATTTTAGAATAGTTGAATTTTCCTGACTTAGTTTGCAATACTGAGCATTGGCTTGAAATTGATGAAACGGTTTATTTACCAAACTACATTGTTATTTCTAAATTTTGCAGAACTAGTTTTGTCCATGGTGGCACAGTGCTGTTAGTGAGCAGGGAGGTAGAGAACAGATATAATTTTATTAATGTGAATGTATTTGACCATTTAATTATTATTGAAAAAGTGTGTCTATCGCTCCCCTGCGTCGTGTTTGGCAGAGTTTCTGGGGGCTTGGAGGCACTTCTGAGTCAGCTTCCTCCCCTTGCTTCCTTCACTTTACCCGGTGACTTTAACATTGACTACACTTCCAATGCCAGTATTTCAATTAATAACATTTTATTGAGTTTTAATTTGAAGATGCATTTTATGAAGCCAACCAGAGTAACTAGTACACGCTCTTCTACCTTGGATTATGTGTGTTCTAATGTTGAAAACGTTTATTGCAAGGTACTGCTTCAATTTCGGACCATCAGGCTGTCGTGACAGGGTTTAAATTGTCCTTTGATTCTCAGCGATCTATTAAACGTCGAGGTCGATTGTTTTGCAGTGGGAACTTCATTAAATTCTGCAATCTTGGTGAGGTGACTGTTTGGGTAGCTCCTGATTCTACAGATGCATTTAATTCCTTCTACAATGCCCTGATTAATACTTTTAACTCGGCCTTCCCCATTGTAAATATTAAGAATAAAGTTAAAAAAGGTTGGTTGACCAGGGGGATTAGAACCTCTGCCAGGAAGTTAAGATGCCTCAACTATCTAAAAAAGTTTTTTGGTTACAGTACTTCTTTCAACTTATTTTTGTCTAGATACCGGAATATTTACAGAAAAACTATTAAATGTGCGAAAAATGTTTATTTCAACAAAATAATTGCAAGTTCGAACAATACACAGAAAGAGGCGTGGTCGATTATCAATGAGATTAGGGGAAAGAATGGTCGTTCGCAAGTCTCTTCTTCTCATTTGTCTCCTGACGATTTCAATAATTTTTATTGTTCGGTTGCTGACGTATTATCTTCTCAGCTCGATCCTGGTATAAATCCCCTGGAATACCTATTGGGCAAGAGGTTCTCAAATTCTTTCTTTTTGGCACCAGTGAGTGTCTCTGAGGTTGTAGACACTCTTAGGCTTTTCAAGAGTAAGAATTCTTCTGGCTTTGATGATATTTCTGTTAAGATCTTACTTCATCTCAATGATGCTGGGCTGCAAGCACTTGCGGTAGTCATAAATGACTCTTTTGAGAGGGGTGAGTTTCCCAGTATCCTTATGGTTGTACCTCTGTACAAGGGAAGTGACTCTAATTCTCCAGAAAACGTTCGTCCTATCTCTCTTCTGCCTTCTCTTGGTAAGCTAATAGAAAGCCTCGTTAAAAAAAGAGTGCTTTCATCTCTCACTGCAAATAAAATCCTATCCAGTTCTCAATTTGGCTTCCAGAGTGGAAAATCAACTTCGGATGCTATTTTCTCTCTTCTTGAAGACATTTACTTAAGTACAAATGAGAATCTACTTTCAGCAGCAGTATTTTGCGACTTGTCGAAGGCATTCGACTGTGTCTATCATCATCTGTTGCTCCAGAAGCTGGAGGTTTATGGATTTAAGGGTATAACTCTCAACTGGTTTAAATCCTACTTGCATGGCCGTAGGCAGTCAGTGTCATATCAAGGCAGTGTCTCTAACTCAATGCCAATAAATTGTGGAGTGCCCCATTGGCCCTATCCTCGTTTTGATCTATATCAATGATCTTGCCTCCATTCTAGTCAAGGGAATTGTTAGGCTCTTTGCGAATGACACTTCTATTGTTTGGCGTGCGAGTAATGTTGGGGTTTTGGAGAGAATGATCAATGCTGATTTACTTCGCATAAGAACCTGGTGTAATAGAAACAATTTATCAATTAACACACCAAAGACTAACATGTTGAGCTTCAAGTGTTCTCTGGCAAATATTTCATTGGGCGGTAACCAAATACTTCCTGCTGCTGATGCCAAATTCTTGGGGGTGACACTGGATGAAGTTTGAGTAGCACATCAAGGCTCTTTCAGTTGGCCTATCCTCTGGTTGCTATGCCTTGAGAGTGCTTTCTCACCACCTGGAGCCACCCGTCTTGAGATCGGCTTATTTTTCTCTAATAGAGTCACGTGTTACTTATGGTATAGCTTTCTGGGGATGTTTCATTTCATTTCGGAATTCTTGTAAACCTATTTTTATTTCACAAAAGATCTTGACTGTTCCATGTTTGTATTTGCTAGAGAGTGTTTGTCTAGTTTACAAGAAGTATTTCAACTCTATGGATCCTGTTCGACCATATCACACTAGGCAAGTGAATGTTATTCCTTTATTGATTCCCCGAAGTGCTCTGGTTATGAAGTCCTTTGTCTACTTTGCTAAAAAAGCCTTTAATCACCTTCCCTAAATATTAGATCCTCTGATTCTTACAGGGTGTTTAGAGGGAGGGTAAAGGAATTACTTTTGAGAAGAGCTTACTATGATGTTGTCGAATTCCTTGATGATTCCCTGTAAAACGGGCGCGTGTTGTTTATGTCTATTTCATCTTTTATTTTAATTTGTATATATAAATTTTATTAACAAGGTGCCCGTTGTTGGACTATTTATACCTATTTTCTATTTTTTATGCTCCTTGTACTTGGTACTGTATTTGTATAATTTACTTATTTGATCCTTATCAAACTTTTTTTGTACCTATCTAAAAAAATTTTATGGTTACCTTTGTAAATGAGATTTTTATCTTTTTATAATAAAGCTTTTTTTGACTTTGACTTGGAAATATTCAATCATCACGCCACTGTATAAGAAAGGTGATAGACACAGACAGGAAAATTATCGCCCTATTAGTCTTACCTGTAACCCCTTAAAATGTATGGAGAAAATAATAGTAAAGGAACTAATATCTTTCTACCAGGAATTAAATCTCGTTCCCCCAGCTCAACATGGATTGCTAGCTACCAAGACGTTCGACCACTACCAACCTTTTGGAGTGTCTCAGCGACTGGACAAACCAACAGGACAGTGGCCTACCAACAGATGTGATTTATCTAGACTATGAAAAAGCATTCGACAAAGTCCCAGACAACCTACTTTTAAAAAAACTTGAGCACTTTGCAGTTAGAGGAAAGTTGCTTGCCTCGATCAAAGATCTGCTAGAGGATAGATTTTACCAGGTGTGAGTTAATGGAGAACTTTCTAGTTCCCATAGGGTGAGCAGTGGCGTGGTTCAGGGTTCGGTGATTGTTCCAGTGCTATTCATAATATACCTTTTTGACCTGGTTGATCATATCCAAACAACCATTAAAATGTTTGCAGATGATTGCAAAAAATATGCAAACCCCACTATTAACGCAGATTTACTTCAGACCAATTTACAGACTATTGAAAAATGGTCAAAAACATGGAGTATGAAGTTGAATGCCACAAAATGTACAGTTCTAAGAATTGGCCCGAATAACCCCCTATATTCTAAACAGTTCTACATTGACATCAGTTAATGAACAAAACGATTTAGGAGTTTTAGTAACCACAGACTTACAATGGGAGACTCACATAACTAGAATAGCCAAAAAAGCAAATTCCTTCATATATCTAATAAACCATGCCTTTAGAAACCATTCCATAACAATGATATCTACCCTGTACAAAAGTTATATAAGACTCAAAATAGAATATGCTTTTACCATATGGAATTCGTATTATATTAGGATATAGAACAACTGGAAAGGGTCCAGCGCAGAGTGACAAAAGTTCCTTTAGACTTGAAACAGCTGACATCCAGATAGACTACTAAAATTTAAATTAACATCTCTTAAAGAAAGGAGGCACAGGGGTGATTTGATTGAGACTTTCAAAATAACGGGTAGTTACTATCAGTGTAAATTGACAGACATTTTCCACATTAGCTCAAATCTCCATTTTCGAGGACACTCCAAGAAGTTTGCCAGGAAAAACTTCTTGGTGAACCGTATAGTGCATTCTTGGAACTCGCTACGTCAAGATACTGTGTCGGCACCAAACACTATTATATTCGACAGAGAACCAAGGGAAGATTCACAGAGACTGATTCACTACCCTGCATGAGATAGAATTTCCATAACCATTTATAAGTGTGATAATGTAACAACGGCTTCATCGGTTTTACAACCGCCTGCTATTGTAATCCAAATAATAATAATAATATATTCTGTCTTATTGGATTAACAGGGGCGTTGCGATCTCCCTGTTTCACCACGCAAACGTTCTCATGTGTGGGACTAGGACTAACACATTTAGGTACATCACAAGCATTTCTTAGTGGTAGGGTTACTCCGGGTCCCCTCGTCGGGAAGCTTGGTTTATTTTTGAGTGAAGTGATGTTCTCATCTCCAACTTGCATAGATTGAGGATCATCTGTAGTTTCACCCTGAGGTTTTGGCGACTCGACATCTGCTTTGTTTGTAGGAGGTCCGACTGGTTCTGTATCTTTATTATCGGGTTCTCTGTAAGAAGTCAAGGCAGGCACATTGTACTTTCCAAGAATTACATCTGGATAATCACTTGACCACACAAAGTCGGTGGTGGGTGTAACGCTCCTGGATCAGATACGGGCCATCTTTTTGGGGGCGAACTTTGACGTATATTGATTTCGAGTACTGCCTAATACATGCACGTCTACGAGGACTTGAATGATCAGTTTCGTCATCAAGAGGATGTCTCTGGTCTTGGGCCATTTCGTAATTTTCTTGTGCTTCGTGGAGAGTAGTGTTCGTATTTTGTAAATAAGGAGTGATTTGAGGAACAAAATTGTCATTTTGCTTGCTACCAAATGGTAAGTATGTGAGGAAATAGCCAGTGGAATCACATCTTGAGGTGTTAATGGTAAACGGGTAACTTGTCAAGCCTGGAGGTATGATCGTCGAAATAATGATGGTTACTTGTATTTTCGTATCCCTGTTTTTTTTTTCTACTGGGTTAGATTCCGGATGGTACAGGAGTCAAACATTGTTGAAATCTCGGGACAGTGAGCTAATTGATGCATAACCAGTCCCACAAATTGGACTCGGTTGTCACTAATTACTCATCGGGAAACTCCTACTATCTCATCTATCAGAAATCGATCACATTGGAAGTAGCATTCTTCAAAGGGACCAGTGTCCTCGACGTTAAAAAATCCATAGGTATAACTTTAAATCTTTGGGACTGGACTGAAGTTTGGAATAGTCCTGGGGGTGTTAAATAGGTCGCTTTATATTGCTTTCTATTTCATAATACCCTCCAGTTTCTGAATCATGATATTCTTTGAGTACCTGCTGGATATGAAAATGTTCTGCCACTTGTTGAAGTTCCTCTTCATCGATATCAGGAGTGTAGGAGAATAGTACACCATTGCACATAATAAAACCTCGATCTGCGGCTCTGCCTATTTCTTAAAACCGAGTCATCTAACTGTCCAGCACGTATCTCGTTGGTTGATCTTGTTGGTAGATCTGCACTGGCTATATACATTGACTCATCAGATTCTTTCCTAGGCGGCCTGGATAAAGTGTCCGCTATCACTTTCCTGTGATATAGACAGTTCATGCGAAGGTCCTAAGCTTGTGGACGAGGCATATTGTGTAAGACGTTAACCATCGTAACGGCTGGTGATCGATCTGCACAATGACTATGGTCCTTTCTTATAATCTCTAAAGTTTTCGACTGCGAGAGCTTTTCATTTCGTTGTACTGTAATTTTGCTCAACGGAAAGTATAATCTCGAATCTCGGCCTTCCTTCTGGAAGCTCAAAGAGCATAACTGTCTGTGTCCGTATGCATGGTATACGGCAAACATAAATATGCCTATCTAAGTATCTGGCCAGTAATTAATAAAAGTTTTAACTGGTTGAAAGATGCATCTTGCTCTTTACCACATTCACCATTGGCATTTGTTTTGGTTAAAGATATTAAGGACTTCGATATTTCGGCGAATTTATCAACGAAACGCCTAAACATCAAGAGTAAATCTGTAGAAAACTAAGAAGTGATTTCACACTTTTTGACGCAGGAATATTAGTTATAGCCGCTATCTCTGAATCGTGCGGTTGTATACCCTCTGGGGTGATAATATGTCCGCCCAAGTCATTGATTGAAGAGATGCAGTAGCGGCATTCAGTTTACGGTAGTCTATTCTTAGACGAACACCTCCATTGTTTTTGGGCACCAGGGCCACTGGGGCAGCATATGGGGAATCACTCTTCATTAGGCCATCTTCTAGCAAATTTGCCCAACTTCCCGAAGTTGACTTCTTTAATTTTCACATGCGATATGGTGGAACAACCTCGGGATTATCATCAAGAAGTACAATAGAATGTTCAGCGTAAGGCGTGGGCTCATTGCTAGACTGAAAAAAAAATTGCATTGTCACTCAGTAGATTATCCCTTTGTTAATGTCGTAATGGTTGGTCTTCATTATCTCTAAAAACTATCATTTTCACTGGAAGGAAAGGTGATAAAACTATTTGGTACATCAGGAATACGGTTGACCAATTGAATAAAATCTACATTAAGTAAAGTGCGACTGTTTGCATGTTCCGGTACTGCCAAAAGTTGTTCAATAATTTTATGCTGGAACAGAAAAAAAAAACGTCGAAAATATTTTCAGAATTCTTCTTCTGAACGCCATCAGCAAGCGTCATGCGAAGGTTATCATCTGCAATGTAAGGAACATTTTCTTTTAGTAATATCTTGGTCAGCATAGATCCGGCAACACTGGATTTAGTACCTGTATCCACATTGTGGCCTGATATAATGAAAATCAAAGGTCGAAAAGAAACAGGGTCTTGAACGAAAGAATTGTATAAAAATTCTGTGGAGGGTTGCTACGAATGAAACCGGGATTACCATAACATGATAGGGTAAAATTCATTTGCTGTCCTCGAAACAGTATTTTTATCATATGTGGGTGAAGAAGCATGCGTGGTATTTACTGATCTGTAGTAATTTCCGGCATACGGCTTTCACATGGCCGATATTTTTATAATGAACATCGTTTCCGTTCTTTTTGATTAAAAGTCGTGCTATTCTTCAAAACATCCAAAGTTTCAACTGTATTGAAACCATGGCGTGGTATTTTTTTGTTGGGAATTTGTTTGGGTAATAATCCATACACCATATCGAGTTGTACAGGCTCAAGTAAAGTCCCACTCGTTAACTGCGCAGTAATAGCATGTGCTTTACAAATAACCCCATCGGTTTTAGTCTTTGAATCTTGTGCTTGCGAAAAAAGTTCATGATGTGCGATGGCAAAAATAAATTTTAATAAATGTAAAGCATTCCAGGTTATGGTTGCTTTGACTCCTTGAATCCACGTGCAACACGTTTTTCTTCTTGAAGTTAAAAGTAAAGATTTTTAATGATAAGGAAACCTAGTCCCGGAGAGTCGTATTGCAAAGACCGGTCCCGGTAGTGGGGTCGTTAGGACTCGGCAATTCAATTGGCTCTAGTGTAGCCTGAAGCTAGAAGTAGCCCGGAAATTGAACTGTGGCCCGCTAATTAAAGTTGTTGCCTTGTGATTGGACTGTGGACCGCCAATTGAAGTAGTAGCCTGGTAGTAAAAGTGATAGCCTGGTATTTGAACCCTGAAATAACCCGAACGCATTAGACAAAGCCCCCTTACTTTAATAAAAAAAAACCATAGACCCCCCCCTTGCATAAATATATTCTCTTTATAAAACAAATACCCCCAAAAATTATCAATGAATTTTCAATGACCATCAGCAAATAAAAGAAGTACTGAGGTACAGACAACTTGAATATAAAAAAGATAGGTATGAGTCACCCCTAAAAGAAAAAATAAACTTCCCCATATGATCAAACTCAAGTTACATTAAAATAATAATTCAGATTTGATAAAATGGAGTAGATAAAATAACCCAAGCAATGCAAAGCAAATGGCGGACTATGCACAAAAAAGGTTAACACCAACCAATCAAACTTCGAGTGCCATATGCGTGTACGGAATGTAAATCGGTGCCATATGCACTTACGGAATGTAATAACAGTTTATTGAGCAGCATGTCTTTGCGATTCAGTGGGCCATATTTAGCAAGCCTGGTGGCGGCAGTAGTTAGATGCTGTGCTTCTAATACGATGCTTCGGTTTGCCTCCGAGTTCGATTCCCGTTAGTGGCAATTTAATTTTTTTTAAGGTTATGTTTGTGTCTTTTTTTTTTATTTGGGGTAGTTTTGGTTAGTTTGGGTTAATTTGGGTTACTTTTGGTTAGTTTGGGTTAGTTTTGTTTGATTGCACCCCGGAGCAAGCGAATGGCCATGCGTGAAGTTAACAGTACTAACCACAAACGCATGTTTGAAGACGCTTGTCTTTAAAAGACACCTCTTATCCTTTCCGAACTTCTACCATACTCTTTGAAGCCTTCGGAATATATTTATACTGCAAAAGTATTTATTACATTCCGTAACTGAATATAGCACCGAATTACATTCCGTACACGATTATGGCACCCGCGCGTTGATTGGATAGAAGTTCAAATTTTGAATGGTTTGACCAATAACACCGAGTTGCCATATGCATTTACGGAATGTATAAATGCTTACGGGAGATTCGACGGTCTCGGTCTTATTCGACGAACTTGGAAAGCCTCTATAAATAAGGGAAGAAACCATTAGCGTCATGGCGTCGTCCGCGTGCTTCACAAGCAATAGGGAAAAAAATAGTTCCAGAGAAAATGTTTACCTAGTACAGTATTTAGATCCCGATAAATCGGTCGTGTCAAAACACAAAGAGAAACCACAATGTATCCCCCATAAATGGGTAAAATTAAATCACAATATTAAAGGTTGAATCTCTAAGACTGCACTGACGGCAAACCTTCTTCTCGCCTTGAAAGGTATTCTTAGAAGAACTCTCTATTCGTTTCCGTCAATTTGCCTTTCTCCTTCTACGAGATTAAAAAAAAAACTACGTCAGATCAAGAACTAGTAATGGGCTGAAACATGCCAAGTGATTCGATACAAGGAATAATTTTAAGATAATAAACGACTGAGTTCTCGTTTATTATGATGGTAAAACGACGGCGGGAGCCACAATTAACGCGCTGAAATTAAATGGTTCAAAAAATACTAGAGAATATTCCCCAACAAAACGATAAACTTAAAAATTTAAATCGACAGCTGCAATTCTGAGAAATAGTCCATTCCTATTACTCGGAACCAACAACCGAGTGTTACAAAGAGTGCAGCATGCCGGGTGGAAAGATAAATTTAAAGCAGAGGCCCCAAAACGATCTCAGAAATGATCGGCCGGTGATTGGACTGCAGCAACTACGGGTTCCCAAAAGTTATGAAATATTCAAACCGAAAATAAAATATGAATTTGACGAGTCTAATGAAACGTAAAAGCGGGTTTTACTAACAGAATGATTAAAAATATAAATCGGTTCGTTGGCCGTTCTACGGTAATGCAATACAAATTAAGCAAAGCTATCATAATAACAATAATATCCTATTTTAGTGATTGGATCACACCTAAACGATTTGTGCTTCGCTTATCAACTAAAATAAATATAGTCACAAAGTGTTATAAAAGCTAATACAAATATATCGCTAACCTATATTTAGAATAGAGTTAATTTACATTAGGGAATTCGGCAATGTTAAGCTTATTGTCAGCAAATCGAATCATTAAAATAAATTCAGAATTAATTATCTTCGAGAAATATTGATCTCTTTTCAATAAATCCTAGCAAAATACAGTATTTTTTGCTAAATGCGGCGTATAAAATGAAATTTTAAAAAAAAAATATTTGACACTGGCAAAATCGAACTGTTACACATGTTCCATCAAAACCATCAAATAACATCGGCAATACTTTAAGAGCGTTATCATCTGTCATTTGCATACACAATCTATAGATTTCGTTGGCGTCGATAAATGCGTTTGCATGGTAATGTTTCGAACCGTCAGATCTAGAACTACATTTTGAAAATTTTTCTGTAGACATCACAGGCTGTGCTGTACTTTGTCGGGCAGGAATTGTTAAGTGCGATAAGAGTTCTCGAAATTGTTCATTCGTGAGTCACCATGTTCGCTTCTGTATTTGAACTTATTTATTCTTTTGAACGTAATAACTACTTCAATTTCGAAGGATCAATTTTGTTGACAGTTGGTTCTAATCACAATTATTAAAATAAAACATATACTTAGAATAGGCTCGTGCATACTACACAGACAAACTAAATTCGTTGGGGCAACTATAATCAGGGCAGGGAAAAATGTTTTATTTTGTCACTGAGAACGTGGAAAACTATACGCCTTTCGAAAAGGGTATGATTTTGTATGCATTTTTAAACTATTTATGTGGGGATTATAGTATTGTTATAACTATGAAGTCATGACCAATTTGAATATTGCTCAATTTTAGGTGGAGGTGGTGAAAGTTTGACCCCTGCTGAAGAAGTTCTCCACCTCAGGCGACAAATGGCCAAACTGAACCGCAGGGTTATGGCATTGGAATTAGAAAATATGAATAGGCTTCAAAAAGAAAAAATTGTTGTAGGTTTTGGGATAGCTTATTTCCTCCTTAAAGTAATTGTATGGATGAATAGGGACTAAATGTACATAAAGAGGAGCATAATAATACTCTTATTATTATTCGTATCAAGAAGCCTTACCATAGATTTTGGGATCTTCTTGATATGATCAAAATGACTGTTAGTAATATAACCGCTTTTTTTACCTGCAAGGATCGTCAACCAAAGACAAATTTATACAAGGAACAATGGGCTTACAGGCAAAAAAGGCTCTTATGCTTTAGTTCAACTCATTTACCCTTCGTATTTTTTTAATTATTGTTTTAAACGATTGTTAAATAAGTGTAAATTATTACAATTATATTAAATTCCTATATTTTAGGTATTTATGCATTATGTTTCATTGTATTGACATAGCAAATAAATATTGTTAAATTTAAAATGTTGTAGGGATTTCTGTGTACCATCTCCTTATGAAATCCGAGTTAGATACTTAAATGACTTAAATTTTACCTTTAATTAATCGGCCTTCAGTAGGCAAAGCCATTCTGGGTATAGTGGCTAGGAAACAAAGAAAAATATATGCCTGTTTTAGGCACTTACTTCATCGCTGATTCACTGTTTTGAAACAATTTGAGCCAGATTCAAATAATTTGCTCACGGAAAAACAGGTTAAAACAATGATAGTATACATGATACAAAGAAAAAAATCTTTGCATCATGGATGGATAGTATGGTAGGATGGAGTAATACAAATACTACTTTTACATTCAATTTCACGTCGAAGTGGAAGTGACAGATTGATGTTGCGCACTAAATGTGAAACGTTACCATTTACATTAAAAAGCGCGGCGAAGCTAACGCTAAGCCAATATGGAATTGCTGCTTGCAGACTGCAAGCATATATAGATTACAAATTGAATTTGGAGATTAGGTTAAATCAAATCAGCTGTTTTGCTTTTGTTTATTCGTCAGAGCTTAAAGGCTGATTTTCATATATAGGACTGTGCGCCTACCATGCTGCGGCCGTCGCGCGTCTTCTCTTTTTTCGCATTAGGACTAGACGACCGCAACACGGTCGTAGCACGTATCACAGTCCTATATGTAATAGCAAAATAGCACCGCCACAACAATAGATGTGTTTGCCACATAATAGTACGGGAGACGACCAAAACCCTTGATTATCGCTATCCGTTTGAAACCATAAAAAATAGATAAAATACACTAAACCATGAATTTTTGCCTTATCAACTAGTGTCCGGAAACGGTGCGTTTTAATGTGACGCCGTTTCTGCTTTGCAAAAAATTAAGATGACAACAATTTATTGCTATCCGTCTGATTATTGGATAAATCAATTAATATAGGTTCATATTGTAATAAAATTTTTTATATCAGACATCTGCGGTGTTGCACTTTTGTAGTATGATAACCGGAAGTTGTATACACATCGGACCTTATAAATTTATCGCTGTCCGATTGAAATATTTTTTAGCATACCTTTTTGAGTGACTTTATTACGAAAATAATGTTTTCAGACACTTTCAATGGTGCGAAATCAAGAAAAACTACTTAATAAAATATTTGACGGACCTATCTCACTGCCGATGCCGCCGCGTCGTGCTGGTAGAATTTGTCGCTTGCGCGTAAACGCGTTGGCGTTGTCCGCTGTTTATTTTACCTTGTTTTTTGGTGTCAAATATTAATATCGACATTAATGTGCTGTTCTAATTTATGCAAATTTTCTTGTAATACTTAACAGATAAAACATGTCTGATTTAAGCTGTGTATTTTGTACGGAAGGTACACATGAGAAAGTGAAATTTTTTACTGAAGCAACATTGAAAAAGTGTCGAGACGTGGCTGAATTTAGGAGGCAAAAATCGTGCAGAAGACGATCAATGTATTCCAACATCCAGTTTCCAACAACCAACAACATACATGAAGGATATCATTCAAGGTGTTATAAAAATTTTACAGCCGTTAAACTATCAAACGTTTTAAATGGTACAGCTTTTGGGGCCACAGTGGATGATGATACATCGACATCGACGCCATCGGTTGCTCCAAAAAACGACTTGACTTTGGAGTGTTTGAAGGACGAGGCATCTACATCAACTGCGAGGTAAGAAACAATGCAAAATTTTATGTGATCTTTTACGTGTCTTTCCCTAAAATAATGTAGGTTGTTGCTAGCAAGTTTGCAGATAATGGTATATTCTGATATAAGTGTATAAGAGGGCCTTTAAAGCACGCGCGACATATTTTTGTACGTCGCAAGGGCTTTAAAGGTCTCTTATACACGTATATCATACGCTATTTTTTTTTTATTACGAATGCATCATATTTTCAAAAATGTTTAACTTTTATGAGTTACGTAGTTACTATTTAGAATAAAGCAATGCTGTTTTTAAATGTGTTCCTTCAATTTGCCATCTAGTAATTTAAACGGCATGTAAATATCTAGGTAAAAAATGTAGGTCAAATGTTTCTATAGCAACCTTTAAAAAAGTAGGCGCATCATAAACATCATTTTAAGCACGCTGCAGCGTGCGATAATAGTTGATTATGATGCATGCGTAATAAAAATAAAATTTATCTGAATTAAGTTTATAAATTAAGAAGACATTCTTAATGAAGAAAAAAGATTTCATTAGTATAATGTTTGGTTTGATCTTGCACTTGGCATCAGCCTGTGATATTTTAATGAAAAATTTTAAGCACCAACATATGAACACACGAAATTGTGTCAACGATATTAGACTTTTTAAAGATAATTGTGCCGCTACTTATATATTTTCATAATACCTCTTTGAAAACTATCATTTTCGACGTCTCTGTAGAGCAAAGAAAGTAAGTCTTTCCGGTGCGCCCGCACGGGAAAAGTTTTTCCGATCCCTAATTTCAAGTCCTAAATTTGCAGTTATTTAGTTACAAAATAAGCATAAAGTATAATAAAATGGGTTAAAATCAGACAGCGATGCAGTATATAAAACTGATTTAATACATTTTAGCGTCAGTAGTCTAATTTTTAAGTAAAATTATTTTATTTATTCTGACCTTACTTGTCACAAATACATCAAAACTAGCTGCCTATTCAATCACAATAATGCATACAAACATATTTCCATAGCAACGCTTGATAAATATTAGATACCTGTGTTTTGCTTGTCTTCCAAGTTTGACGTTTGCTTACATTTTAATTCAAAATGTATTATGACATGATTTTGGATATATAAAATAATAATAATTTTGAAGTGAAAATTTCTTCAGGCGCGTTTTGCGTTTTGTTTTTGTTTCTCGTATAATAGGTAGAGGCCCGAAAATTTCAGGGGATGTAGCCGGGGGTAAAAAGAAGATCCTGGACGAAGAAGGGACCCCCCCCGTTTGGCCAGGGGAGGGGGAGAAGGAAAAAGTTGAATAATTAATTTCTGGAGAACGGGAAGAGGTACGGGGTCGAAATTTTTATGGTCCATGGTTTATGGCCCATGGGGGCCACCTTAGACCATACGGGGGGGGGGGGGGCTCTAATTTAAGGGGGTATTTTGGGTGAAAACCGTTTTTCGTCCATATCTCTGCAACGAAGGCTCGGATCGAAATTTTGACAAACGATGACCACGTTTGTTGAAATTTTCATTTCTAAAGTGTGAACACACAAATTTTTTTATGTTTGTGTTTTGATTTCAGAGAGGTATTATGAAAAATATCGTTCATTACACGTCCAGAAACAGTTTTTCCCGCGCTTGCACGACTTCCGGTGAAGAAACTGTGGTGCGCGCACCGGAAAAGCATAGTTTCCGGACTGGTAAAATATACTATTAAATTAATTGCAAGCAATACATTACATAAGGCTTCAGCTTCTTTTCTTTCTAACGTGACGTAATAAATATGAGTAAAAAATATATTCTTCATTATCAAAATTATTACCTACCTATGTGTTATTGATTGATCCGGATCAGCTTTAGTTGCCTCTTTTTTCGGGTTTTCCAGCAATTTTTGTTTCAAGTCTTAATAACCAAAATCGTCAAAAATTAGTAACATACCGATATTGAAACAACGGCCATTTTTTCCAGTGAACAATGGGAAAAGATTCAAGTACAGGATAACATGGTTGAATTTGAAAACATTGAAGCCCTCGAACCGTCAAATGAACATATTGCTGATGAAGCCAATGTATGTATTATTTGTAGTAAAAGCAGGAAAAAAGTAAAAGGGCGCATCATACGTTTGACAAGTGGAACCGAGCTGATTGTCCAACAGATCAAGGCGATCGCTACTCAGTACAGCGACATGAGCTTATTGCAGAAAATATGTATGCATCACGATCATATTCTTTATCACAAGTGTTGCAAAAGTCAATTGGAATGGCATTGCAAAATGCAATTACAGCAAAATAAAGACAATGCTTGGCACATGAAAAGAAAACTTCGTACTGACGCTTATTCTGAACTTTGCACATTTATTCGGGAACGTGTCGTTAACAACCATGAATGTTTATTTTTCAATTTCATAAGAAGTAAATATGTTGAATTATTAAAGGAACAGTATAATGAAGTCCCTAATGCTGAAAACCCGACCTTTTTTTCCACGTACAATCTGGAACAAAATATATTGCAAACCTTTTCTAAGGAAATAAAAATAATTTGCTGTAACAATAAGAAAGCCATTGCGCCATACTGGGGACACATAGTAAGCAATCAGGATTTAGTAAGCCAAATGGAAACGCGGGAAGCTATTTATAATGTAGGAAAAATTATTAGAAAGGAGATTTTAAATATGAAAAACAGGAAATTACCTGACGATTTAACCGTGCAAGATCTTATTCATGGTGAATGTGATTCAAACCCAGAATTGTTATCCTATCTGTTACAAAGTATTATTTGCGGGGATAACATGGGTGTCAGCCAAACTCGTCATGATTTAAAGAAGTCCAAGCAGGCTTTGAAAATGTTCTCCATCGGTCAAGACATTATTTACTCGGTTACAAATGGGCATGTTAAAACATCCAAGCATGTCACTTTAGGCATGACGTTAAAGAGCATTTCAAGCAGCAAAAAGATTGTGAACTTGCTAAACAGGTTTGGTCACTGCTGCAGTTATAATGTATTGGAAGAATATGAAACTAGCTTGACATTAACTACCATGAGTCGGGACCAGTTATGTCCTGAAGATATACAACCTGAGGATAATATGGGTACTGGCATAGCATTCGACAACTTTGACAGGTTTGTCGATACCCTAACAGGTAAAGATACTTTGCACGATACCGTGGGTATCATTTACCAAAATATACCGAAAGATAATAGTTACACTACATGTCGTGCCGAAACACAAACCACCAGTATTGTGGATGAGGCTTTTGTCGCTGATGATTCTTCATTGGAGACGCCTGGCACATCAAAACGGCGAACGAGAAGAAAGCGATGTTTCGACGCTATAGTTAAGGAAATTGAACCTTACAAGAAAAAACCAAAAATAGATTCCGCTTTTGCGATTCCCTGTGGTAATGAGCTTTCAAGGACACCTGACGATTTCATTAGGTGGAGGCATTTGGATTTGGCTTGGCTACTATCACATAAGATGGAGATCCCTGAGGTTCCCATGTGGGTGGGCTATAATAGCCAAATATTAGAAGACAATTCTCCACTGCAGAGGGTTTCCTATTTGCCTCCAGTAAATAGCTCCCCCACAGATAATTCCGTAGTTCACCAAACTCTAAAAATGGCTCAACAAATAGCTAATGAGTGCAAATCACAATATATGCAAGTGACCTATGATTTAGCTATAGCGAGGATAGCGTATGGAATTCAGTGCCAAGAAGCACCGACATTTGACAATATTTTTTTCCATCTTGGTGGGTTCCATATTAATATGGCCTACTTCAAGGCTGTAGGTAGCTTTATTGCCGATTGTGGTATCACAAATATTATGGTTGATAGCGAAATTTTAGCTACTGGATCCATTACCGGTTTTATAACAGGGAAAAACTATAATAGATGTAAAAGATTACATCCTCTACTAGCCCTGGCCCTTCAAAAATTACATTTTGATTCCTTCGTCGACTGTGAGAATATCGTCATTGAAGGATCCGTTCCAGCTTATTTACTTCAATTTAAGAACAATCGTTCTACCACTCCCAAAATAGAAGACGCCGAGACAATAAAATTATTGCAAAAATATGAACAGTACACCCAGCAGACATTAGAAGGGAATCATGGAGCAACCGCACAGTTTTATGCTCTTTACATTAAATTTGTCAATTATTACCACATCCTCAACAGGAGTGTTAGAACAGGAAATCTGAACATGTATATTTATGTACTTGCTAAAATTGCAGCATTGTTCTTTGCGTTTAATCAACAAAATTATGCTCGCTGGTTAGTATATTATATAAGTAAACTTTGGAACATTGACGATACCCACCCAGGACTACGGTTATTATTGGAAGAAGGTTCTTTCGGTGTAAGACGAACGGGTAAATCGTTTTCCAGAATTCCAGTGGATCTAACGTTGGAACAAACGATTAATGGCGAAGCAGCACGCAGATTGACTGGAATAATTCATTTGACGAATTCTCTTTCTGCCCGACAACGCTGGGCAATAAGTCACAGTGCAAGAGGTCTAATAATTTCACATGTTTTCAGAAAGGCCGGGTTGGACACGAGCCATGACATCGCTTCCGAATTGAAAAGTTGTCGCATAAAAAAAGTCATCAGCAACTTAGGACCCTCTGCAGCAATTTAGAAGAGCACATAAACCCATTCAGTCCTTCATTAGATGGAGATAAATTATATAATATCACAACAGGGGAAAATGCCCCCAAAAACGTTTTTGATTTTCTTGTAAATGTTGAATCACAAGGGCAAACATTGAGAGACACTTTCATCTCAGATGTAAATGAAAGATCATCACGGTTTAACGAGCCGATTAAGAAAAATGCAGTGGCTACTTTCAGCAGCATCAAGAAAGTAACAAAAGTCAGAATTGGCAACAAAGATCAGGAACTGCGGCAACAACGTGATTTGTTTGGGCGACTCCTCGCACTGTCATTGGAAAACAAAGTGAACATTGACAAAGTTCTATGTTACCCTATAACGCCAATGCCGCTTTCTCTTTGTCATATCAATGGGACAATTAATAAAACAGATAAGTCTACGCTAATGAAAAGTCTTGAGAAAAACATCACAAGTACACAACCAGAATGGGAAGATGTCCTTATAGTGGATGGATTCTTCTTTCTGCATACTTTGAAAGCTCTTCCCCGCACATTTGGTGATGTTGCGAAACACATACTGCAAATTCTGGTAAAAAATATTGCTAAACGTATAGATGTGGTATTTGATCGGTACTTCTGTCCCTCAATCAAAGATACTGAGCATGTATTACGTGATAATTCACAAGCACAGGATTTTCATATTTCAGGATCTAAACAAGTTAGGCCTTCTGATATGTCGAAGGCTCTTAAAAATATAAAATTTAAAGAAGCCTTAGTGAAATTTTTAATACAATACTGGACAGAACCGGAAATGGCATTAATTATGGGTGACAAAACTATAAATGTGAATTTTGACCTTTGCTATCAATATAAAGTTGAAAATCGTACTGTTAAACAGACAATTAATGAAGAACTTACATGTATGGGGCACGAGGAAGCTGATACCAAAATTATATACCATGTATGCCAGATGGATGAGCCGGTTACTGTTACAATTAGATGTTGTGACACGGACATCTTAATTATAATGTTGGGAAATATGGAGTGTCTGAAGGCGGCAACAAAAATTTGGATGGATGTGGGTACAGGAAATTATCGCCGTTATATCAATGTATCTGCATTATATGAAAAGTTGGGATCATCATTGACTAAATCGCTGCCCGGATTTCATGCGATGACGGGCTGCGATTATAATCCTGCATTCTATAGAAAGGGCAAGAGAAATCCGTTGACCATCCTCAGTAATTCTAAACGGTACCAGCAGGCTTTTGCCAATTTAGGAACGCCCAATTGCGATGATGAAAACGTATTCAACATACTGGAGGAGTACACATGTCGATTATATAAAGAAAAAGCAATCAGTGATGTTAATTCAGCGCGGTTAAATATTTTCACAAAAACCTACAAATTTAAAGATGCTGAAAAGCAGAAAACTTTCAACATCAATGTGACCAATTATGACGCTTGCAATTTACCGCCTTGCAAGTCAGAACTTCAACAACATCTCTTACGAAGCAAGTATATTGCACAAATCTGGGCCAACGCTCATTCTCCAAATCCTACAAATTCCGCACCGACAGATTTCGGATGGCTTGAAGAAGAAGGCAAATTGGGTTTTACCTGGTTCAGCGGTGACCAACTACCCGAATTGAATGATGTTATACTGCAGGATCCAACTTCAGAATCGCCATCCACAAAAGGTATATTGTTCATCATTTACAGATTTTATAACAGCAAGCGATTTATAATGAGTATACATAACAGCAAATGCATTTCTCTATACAAGTCATAATTATTGTTAAGAGTGATTGAAATGAGTTAAAAATGATTTGATGTTAAATGTTACGTTTAACATTTGATCCAATAAATAAAGCTTTTGGTAAGCAAACGGATTTTTCTTACCACTGTTAATAATAATTATGACTCCCATATGGAGACTACATTTACGGTTTTGTCTTATCAGTTGTTATAATCATGCATACTTATTTTGCAGATAACTCAGATGTCTCCAATAGTGAATGGGAGACCGATTCGGAAGAAGATGATGATTTGAAAGGTTCCGAAGACGAAGATTCCGATTAGTTGTGTTTTGCTAATTATTGTGCAAATAAGTAATAATGTATTTTTTTTCATTGTCATTCAGATTAAACGTTTATTACAAAATAAGAAATGTTATATTAATATATTAATAATGAAATCATCAGTTCAGACACACATGCATGCCCACACACATGCCCTAAAATGGTTGGTCATATACACACCACACAGACTCATATACACATACATGCACCCACCTTACATGTAACCATCTGAACATAAACACAGGCATACACAAAATACGAAGGCAATGAAACCAAACCTAAAACACTGACAAGCACACCCATATGCAGATAACACATATTTACACCTTTGGGTTTCGTCTTTACGGGACTCATCAGTATAGCGAAGATATATAGAACTAAGATAATAGAACCTAAGTAATTTCATAGTCACATAAAGGAGCACCCACACACATTCGCACACACACAAACACACATCCACATGAATGGGGGTATCTACTTCAATAGAATTGCAGTTCTGCCCACCTTTCACAACAAGAAGTACTTCCCCTTACAGTAAAAAATTCTGTTGGTTACCTATAACCACAGCTTACTCACTACCAGCTACTCATCTTGCGGCGGCATCTTTTGATTTGGGAACGTCAAGTGCAAATTTTAGAAGAGGGCCATGACTTAATATTGTTTTAACCGTCTGGGCATCTGAATAAGACTTTTGACAGTTCGTTTAATTTAAAATATGCTTTTTTATCGTCTAAAATACGTTTAAAAACGATTTTAAAGGGCAAAATTGTATAAAAATCCGAATTTTCCGGACTTTTTAGAGCGATAGCCGTGGCTTCGGACAAATTTTGGATTTTGAAGCGAAAATTAATTTTAAATTCAGTTCGCTCCGCGTAATTACATTGCCTTGAAAGATCACGAGACTGTCGAACTGAACCGCTCAGGGCAATGCCAGGTAGACGCAGTGCCCGACACTCCAACTATCCGATTTCGGTAGAGTTGACTAGCTGGTAGTGAATAAGCTGTGCTATAACTTGAAGAGGGCCCAGAATCAGGTCAATTATTCTACTCCCTTCCGCCCCGATCCATCGTACGGATGCTATACCGTCCTTTTTTTAATCTAATCATACCTACCTCACTATATATCACCGAATTAAGCGATATCTAACATTAAACACAATTTTCAATGTTTCCTGCTCAATTATGGTCAACAAAAGTTTGTCTGATTAGCAGCATGCACTGGTTAATGTGTCTGATATTAGCATTTTTGTGATGCAGAATCGTCTTTCTGCCATATATACCTGATTTCAGACAAATAGTGATAAGTTTCCCCTCCCCAAAATTTTTACATGTTATGCACTCTCAAAAAATGAAACGCACCAGTACATATTTCTGAAAATGGTTTTTTAAGTATGAACTCACCACAATTAACGAAAGGTAATAGTTTTCAGACAGATAGCAAAAAGTTTTTTTCTTTTGTCATTTTTATATTTTTTTTAAATTCCCCTATGTGCCTGCACCACTATTTTTTTCTGATATTCATAAAAACATATTATTTACACTCTTATTTAATAGCATATCGAAAAGCAGACAGTTTGCTATGAGTTTTTAGGGTCCGAATTTATAACAACTTTAAAAATCAATTAAGGACATAAGCACCGCGCAAAATGTCTGAAAATAACAGTTTTCGAATCAAAATAATAAAATTACCAAAGCCACAAAGAAGTTTGCGGATAGCGATTGTCGAAAAATCTTGGTCGTGGCCTCCCGTACTATAAATAATGGCCGCCGCTCTGAAAAGGCTTCAATTTCAGTACATTGGCTTAATGTTATGCGCGGTATCCTTACTCTTACCTAATCTAAGAGCCAGACATTCAAAGCGGCTATTTTGGTGATTTTTGTTGTGAAAAACTCTCAAAATACTGCAATTATAGTGCAATATAGTGTTTTGTTCTTATGGCTGTAAAAGTCGCAATGACCGAAAGAAGCCTGGAATTACTTTTCACAGGTAAATATATTCTACACCTAGTTCTTGCTGACGCTAATATGTATTATTTATTTTCTTTGTGTGAGCTGAGATATAGATTATTTCAAAATATGATTACGACTATACTTCAGGCTGCCTTTCTTTGTAATTTTATGTTGGCTTTTTTGATCTTTTAAGGAGATATATTTGTTATATTTCAATCATTGCATTTTGTGATTTAAGCCGGTAATAGAAGTATTATGGAGTATAAAATATCAGACTAAATTTAGTGACGAGAATGTACCTAATAAGGCATATGCTTGCTGGGATTATAATAAAATATTCATAAAACGCCACTGCTCGAGAATGCGTGAAGCCTTTGACGATGCTTGACGCTTGTCAAATCGTGGAGCCAACCCGTAACAGAATAGCTGCCGATTTTACCCGTCCACTCCCTTCCCTTGTCAAAGGCTCTAGAGGTCTGCATGGTTGGTCTTCACTTCGACGACTCGGGTTCAACGATTTTTTTTTAAGATTATATTTCTAAACAGTTTTTTTCTTGGTTTTGGGGAGTTAGTTTGGGTAGCACCTGGTTAGTTTCCTTTTCTTGAGCCCCCGAAGCGAGCGGAGGGCCATGCGAAAAGTGAATTTAGGCAACCCATATTAATCTGCTCAGAGTTATGGTGCAGCCCCTAGATTCTTGTTTGTGCTCTGATGGTTCAGTCGTCAGAACGCTCGGCCTCTGATACGACGGCCCGGGTTCGATTCCCCTTGTTTTTTTTTTATTTCCTTGAGGTTGTTTGTAAGAAGTTTCTTTTCATTTTGGGCATGCCTTGGGTTAGTTTTTGTTGGTTGCGCCCCCGAAACATTCTAATTGTCTCTCTGATTCTAATATATGTAAATAACGCATGCGCGCGCAAGCACAGGACTCGTTAGGCGGTGGAATGCTCCTCGCAAGCAGTCTGTAACCCAAGAATTGTAAAAAATATGATTGCCAAAACCACAAGAATAGTTGTTATTTATTCTTGTGGCCAAAACCATAAACCTAACTACTCCGAATAGACGCTCAGTGGGCATAGGCTATAGAAAAATGCTACAATTGTATCGAGAGATGGCGCCACCATTATTACGAATTAAATTTTATCGTATTTTGTCGCTTGCCAAACAACGGCCAAACGCCTTTCAGAACCCGGGTCGCTCGCGCTGTTGCCAAATTGAAATGTACTTAAAATAGATTATGTATAATAATTAAATATAAAAGGAGGCTTCTATTTTATTTCGGTTATTTACCTATGATTTTAAATGTTGCAGGACCGGAGTTTTTTTATTTACAGTTTGTGTTTTTTTACTTTTTAGTAACACTTGCTACTTAGTAATTACCTAGGTATTGTTATTATTGTTAGTACGTACCTATATAGGTATGATAATTGATAATAGGTATAAACTTACTTTTTGTAGTTATTTAGGCGTACCTACCTATTATAAGAACTTAACATAACATGTCCTATAATATAATTATATTAATGATGTGTAAAATTATTAAAAATCTTGTACCTACTACCATAAACCTAACTATCCGGCGTAGTTAGGTTTATGCTACTACTACACTACAATATATGAAATCTAAAATAGGTAATGTATAGGTACCTAGGTAGATACCTATCAAATCTGACCCCGGATCCGGCACACTAAAAACATTAAATAACTAATATTCAGCAATACAATTATCACCCTTATTTTGTAAAGACGTATAAAAACGCTCTCTTTCATCTTGCGAATATTCATCAAAAACTCTTTCGCCTCTTTCAGACGATACGGATTTTAGCCGGTCCGGTTTATTGTAGTCCAGTAGTGCATTAAACTAATTGTCACAAGGTTTAATGCACCACTCACGTTAAAACCAATAAAACCGGACCGGCTAAAATCCGTATCGTCTGAAAGAGGCCTCTCGCGGAAACTAAGGTAAGACATACGTGCTTGCTCGATCCTCCAGCAAATACGTCAAAAACCGCGCGGTGCCCTGCACGGGGCGCGTCCTTAAATTTTCCAAATAATCGCAATTGCAGCAACTATTATAGTTAGGTTTATGGCAGGATCAAGTGTTTGTGGAGCTCTCACAATTCATACGACATTAATTATTATTCTCCTATTTTTGACTATAAAATTTTGATATTATTATGGTTTTCAACATGTCAGACATCACCTGTTGTTTTTATAACTGCAATAATAATCGAATAAATCACGGGATTAAATTATTTCGAATTCCCCTAAAGAACGACGAACTTTGCAAAAAATGGATTTTAAATAGTGGTAAGAATAAAACTTTCAATGAACCTTGACGTTAATCTGAAGGAATAAAACTGGGGATTAATCAAGAACTTTATCGAAACCTATAATAGTGGGCATAATACCTCGGGCCGTGTCATACGGGTGTCTCAAATTTGAGATATGACGTCATCGACTATTTTTTAAATGAAAGCCCTTTTTTATCATTCTTTTAAAGGGCATAATAAAGTTTCAGTTCAGCATATAGTAATCGACGTGTGTTAACATAGTTTAGTTATCGAAAAAAAATAGCTCTCCTTTACTCACATTATTCCAAAATTAGAGACTCGCACTGTATACCTACGAGCTGCCACTGCCCATTACTATACAGGGTGTTCGTTAATGACATGCTAATATTTAAAAGGTTGATTCTTGGACACATTTTAAGAAAAAAACTTCTTATCAATGTATGCCCTATAAACAACTTAACTTTTAGATACAAAGGGAGGTAAAGTTTAAAAAAAAACATTTTTTTTATATAATAAGTGCGATACTATTGTAGATATCTTTATGAAATTGGGTACACGTCTTTAAGGCATCAAGATGTATTTTCTGTTGTACAGACAGCTTTTTTTTCCAGTGGCGTCTGTACCAGTTTTGCATTGAATATTTTTGAAAAAAAAATGGTACGCACCTTTATCTTAAAATAAAAATCATTTTTGAAATCCGCTTACATTTCTAAACAAATTTGATCAGTTGGTGTTTTTAAGCCGGATGCAAGGCTGTCGCTTAAAAAAAAATCAATAATCGTTTCTTTGCAGGGTCATAACAATTACGTTAATGACAATATCACAATGTAGAGAATAAGATTTTATTTTTTAGGTGAAAACCGTGTGTCGGACTAAAAACAATCAAGTGATCAAATCTTTTCCTTAAGAAATAAGGATTTCAAAAATATATATATTTTTTATTTTAAGAAAAGTCAGTGTCGTACCACTGTTTGTCTAATAATAGTTTTGCCAGAAAACTTCCACAGGCTACTGATGAAATAACTCTGGATTTCTCTTGCGACTTTTAGTAGCAATTCGACGCAGGAGAAATCCAGAAGTGTCTAATAATTATTTTTTTTAAAGTTGACCTCTATACATCTTAAAAGTTAGGACGTTTAGGGCATATGTTCATATGAAGTTTTTTCTTAAAATGGGTCCAAGAATCACCTCCTTAAATATTAGCGTGTCATTAAGGAACCACCCTGTATAAATAACTTTATATTGTAGGAAATCAGAAGTTACTTGGTTTACCAAAGGAAGAAATCTACCGCAATTATGTATGCGAAAGGCATTTTTTGGAAACGGATTTTTAAAACAGCAGTCAATTAAACTCCTCCGCACCTTCTACGCCAAAACGATTTAAAGGACCAGCTCAAAAAATAAATACCACTGATAAGCCAAAAATAGTATATTATTTTATATGGAGGAAAAGTGATACTTTTCATGGCGCGCTCGTGTTTAACAGCCGAACGGAGTGAGGCTGGTAATAGAGAGCAAGCCATGAAAAGTAACTTTTCCTCCAAATAAAATATGCTGTTTTTTCTTCAAATGTCGACAAATTAATGCAAAAAGTCTCTTTTTAATAGTAATAATTATTATTATTAAAGATAAGTGGGTTCGCAAGGCGGCTTAGACCGGTGCGGTGTCGGTGAATAAGCTCAGGTTGTTGCTATAGTAATGTAACATAAAGCTGTCAGTGGACACTGTCAACAATAATAATTATATTTGTAAAATTGCGTCTTCGATTGCGTTTTAATGCCGTATTGATAAGCAGTTATTGGGTAAGTTCGATTAAATAATAACCAATTTGTTCCTAAATTAGTGATTTTTAGAAATGCAGTCACACATTGAGTGATAAATACAAATTTTAGTTTAATAACTCTTGAGTTGTTGACGCTTATTTTGATGTTTGTTTGTATTGTATCTATGTTGCTATGATAACACTTTTACCTCCGCCGGCGGAAAAGTGAAAAGTAAAGCTCCGGCGGAGGAAAAACGAAACTTCACTGCCGCCTACACAGTCGAGTAATGACGGATTTACTGACGTTTGAAGAAAAAATAATATACTATTCTACTATCGAAAAATATATGAAAAAATAAAAATAATATTATATTACTTTATGCACTAGTGCGTAAAATATATAATTTTACGCACTGCCCTAAACCTCAAAAAATATGTCAGTAAACGTCAGAAAATATGTCAGCTTTACTTTACGCACTAGTGCGTAAAATACCTTACTTTACGCACTGCACATTAAAAAGGCCTATTTTACGAATCTTAGAGAGTGCGTAAAGTGAGTATTTTAGGCACGGTAGTAGAAAAAAAAATTTTGAAAAGGCAAATTAAATGCGGCAAGCTTGCAGAATTAAGACAAAAAAACATCAGATTGAACACAAAAATTAAAGATCAATGTCCCCTCATTGCTCAATACCGCAATGGCTTGTTTGTCACTAGCAGCAAAAGGTTTTGTGGGATACAGTTTCGCAGTAAAAGGCGCGGGAGAAAGATTTCCTTTTATGATAAACTTCCCTCAGCTTACCGCTTTTTAAAGCGGCAAAGTTTAATTCTCCCCAGTGTTTCTAGTATAAGAGGTTGGATTGGAGAATGCATCTTTAAAACGGGAATCGACAAAACTGTCTTAAATCACCTTCAAAAAAAATATTCTACCATGTCTAGTGAAGAACGGAAATGTAGTTTGGTTTTTGCCGAAATGTCGATTAAAAAAGATTTGGAATATTCCAAAAAAATAGAAATTATTGAGGGTTCCGAGGATCTTGGTTCTTTAGAACGTCTTCCGAAACATGCTAAACAAGTTTTAGTTTTTTCTATTCGAGGCCTGTATCACAAATGGAAATTGCCTTTGGCATATTTTGTTTCCGGGACCTCGGTAAAGGGCGAAAAATTGAAATCTTCAATTTTGTACGCCCTCGATAATTTACATGCTGTTGTATTTCTTCCAAAGGCAATCGTTTGTGATCAGGATTCAAACATTAGAAAAGCTGTTAGTTTGTTAGGAATAAGTGCTGAAACGCCATTTTTCCTTTATCAGAAACACACAATTTTTGGGTTATTTGATGTACCTCATTTTAGTGATGGGCATAACCGAATTATTTTGATAACCGAATTATTTGTATTCAAATAATATTAATAACCGAATGATTATTTGAATAATAATTCGAATAAATTCAGGTTAGCGATCGCAGCCGGTTAGGAAGGAGGTTCAGCGTTATCGGCATCTTATTCGTAACTCGTAGCTGCTGTAATTGTCTTATTAAGCATGGCTTAATAAATAAGTAAATGACAATAGAATCCGAGTAAATATTTGATTACGCAATATTATTGAACAAAATATAATAAACAGCATTTTACGTTTTTCAATCAAAAATACTTAAACTCCAAAATATGATTCTTGGATGTGTTGATTACATGTAATGAACATAATTATTAAAAATCTACTTTGCAAAAAAGTATTTCTCTCTGGCGATGTATTTATAGTACTATAATAATAATATAATTAATAGTACATATTATATTGTTATAGTTATATTACGACTTATGTATATATATTCTAAATTCCAATATATAACCTAAAAATTAAACAAACATTAGGTGATAATTGGTGTTATGTATTGGAAAGCAGGCCGTATTCATTACGAAGAAGTGCATGAAAGAAATAAGAAATTGTGGGGCTGTTAATCGCAACAAAAAATATCGGCCGGCCGGATCAAAAGCGACCGCCTTTTATCTTAATTCTTTGAGGATGTCAACAAATTGCTGTATTTGCACTATTTAGGCCTTCAGGCGCCGAAATAGTTATTTTTGTTACAAGTACCTAAAATGGAGTTTTTCAGGACGAATCATTGCTGTTTCCGGACGAGGCGTTAGCCGAGTCCGGAATAGCAGGTGAGTCCTGAAAAACTTCATTTAGGTACGTGTGACAAACACTATTTTTTGTCATACGCTCCCAAAATTTAATTTTTATATATACGCTTTTTGCAATTCTTCAAAACGCCTAAATTTGAAAATTTACCATAATTTTTGAAATCATAATGTACGACAAAGTTAGCTTAGAATTTGATATCGTAGCAACTATTTGACAATTTTGTCATTTCGTTCGAAATTTGACATTTAGACATATTCAGGAATTTTGGAATAGTCCGTAAAAGTTGCCATGACGACTTTTAGGTACTAGGCCTAAAAAGAAGCATTTTACGGACTCAAATGAGTCCGTAAAATAGCTATTTTTGGGAGCGGATGACAAAAATTAGATTTTTTTACGTTAGGTACGCAATAAAGTAGATTATGTAATCTTAACTTAATATTCGCTAGTTTTCAACCCCCCAAGTTCGGCTTCCACATTCCACAATTCCACATCCTACTGGTACATTTGAAATTTTAAAACTCATCTTTTATTCGAGTTAAAACATCGAAAGTTGCTTCATAACTCATAACTATATTAAAACTGCTCCTTGCTTGCTCGTTGATCATTCGACGGATCGACGCGAGGCGACAGCGAGGTTTGTTCCTTCGTGTTCGTATTTGAATTCGTACGTAGGTATCAGGTTCAGGTTATTTTTCATTCGAATACTTGTGAAATGAAAACCGAATAATACAGGTTATTTTAATAACCGGATAACAGGTTATTTTTCATTCGAATAAGCCCATCACTACCTCATTTATTCAAAAATATCCGGTATAACTTGCTACAGAATAATTTTACCTTGTTCGAGAACATTATAAGTTTTGATCATATTAAAAGGGTGTAATAGATCAGTCTTCGAATACGGCGTGAGCCATGCCAAAGCTTTCTCAGAAACATATTAACCCAAATGGTTTCGAAAAAATCTCCTTTAAATTAGCCTTACAGTTTCTGTCCCATACTGTTGCCGCAGCGGTAAAAACATGTGTCAAAAACGGGCAAATCCATGCGGATGGAATTCATACTGCTAATTTTTTGGAAGATATGAATCATTTATTTGATTCTGTAAATAGTAAACGCGTCTATTCAAAAAAATCCTTACGGTTGTGCTTTGTCAGACAAAAATACCATAATATTCCAAACTTTTAAAAAAGGCTTAGATATTTTTCAAAATTAAAAAACTCGAAGGCAGAAAGGCCGTCTTGTTTTGATGGTATGATTCAAACCATCAATGCAATACATGCCTTATTTGAATCGGAGAAATCCAAAAAAGTATCGGTTTTTCTTTTAACTAACAGATTAAATCAAGACTTCCTGGAAAATTTCTTTTCCACTATTAGGCAACATGGTGGATGGAATATAAATCCCAGTGTAGATATGTTTCGAAAATGCTATTCGATCCAATTTGTAACGAGTTTTCTAAAAGCTCGCTAGGCAAATTGTGAAAACGATAATGACGAGCAACTAAAAATTGAGTAACAAAAAACAATCACACAAAAACTCATCAGGCTTAATTTACAATTTTTAATTAACATCTTTTATATCTTAACAAATTCAGAATTCAAAATTCAAATTTAAAACTCAAAATACAATTTTATTCATGCCATAATGTGCATAACAATGCCGATTGCAAATTTTAATTTCTTAACCCAAAATTCGACAGCATTCACTGTTCTCCACTACTGGGTGGTTCTTTTACTCACTTTCCAGGTAACACTGATGATGGCACCGGCCGAAAGCGCTCTGTTACGCTAATTTAGCGGTCCTTTTGGATTAAAATTTTATGTATGGAATACAAAGAGTGTTTCATTTAGTATATTTCGTACATGCACACAGCTTTCACTCTCAACTTATTAAATTTAAGGGCGCATTCCTTAAGTAGTTTCATGAAAGAGAGTTCATCTAAACATGGGGCGTTAAAAAAACGGTTTTTTTTT
>MU186968.1:0-53989 GCA_016904865.1 Pissodes strobi
CTTGGAAACTATGCATTTTCGGACCCATGTTCATATGAAAAAATGTTGATGTTTTTTTATGTAGAATCACCCTCTGTAATTTGGCGACGCTATTTCCGGACACCCTGTATATGATTGATAAAAATCCTCTTGATTTGATTTCTTTAAGCTTATTGATCTATTATACCTTATATCTAGTGCAAACCTATCCGTTTTGAGAACATTGCTTTTCTTTTTATACTGGCTTATAATGCCATTTTTTATTAAACTTTATTTTTATGTCTATGGACAATAAATTGCCTTTCATATGATATCTCCTCTATTAAGATGCGTCCATCCCAACAAAAGTGATCTTAATTCATTGTCTTTATATCAGTTAGTTTTAGGAATAGTTGGTTAAATGGAGCTTATATATAGATAATGAATTTTACCCTTGGCATTAAAAATCAACTTATTGCGACTCTGTCTTAAAATAAATTACCTATCCTATATTACGGTATGTTAAACTTATTTCTTGCTAGAATAAAATTTAAAAAAGCCGGTTCTGTCTATATTCTATTTAACCATTGTTCTTTACTTCTTACTTTTAAATCCATTATTTACAAATTTATCAAAACTATATAGTGTATAGACTGTCCAGTTTATGTATAAAATATTTGCTAACAGCATTATAACAGTTTATTGACTCAGTTATATTTCTTGACCTATCCAAACCTTGTTGACATTGGTATATCAAATCACTCAATTTATTTTATTTGCTGACTCAATTCAACATGCTAGCTTTGTTTAAAATAATAAAATATCTTTGCAACATATCATATGTCTTTATGAATCTTATTATTTTCTTAAGTTATCGCCTGGCAATGCAATCTTGTGCCACTTCGATGAATTAATATTAACAATGCAATGTAAATTAATAGGAAATTACACGTTACGCTTCCGTGGGTCACAGATGGCGACTGCATATGTCATTTTCGCAGATTCCTTGTGTTGCGGACTGCTTGGTTTACACAAAGCCTGGTAGATGGCGCTCGTAGCGTTCTTCTTTTGCTATGATGTCTATCGTAGTCTCGTCTGGTAGTGGGTTCTTTGTTCCTTGTTCCTTGAAAGGCGTGGTAAAATGGCGTCGACTTGATTTTTGATTTGCTTCTTCGTATTTTGGTATTGGATGGGCTAAAGAATACAATAAAATATAAGTCTCGTGAATATGATTTTTGGCAATATTAGATACTTGGCAAGATTTGATCTAAGGTTTGTTATTATTGAATTATTTTTTAAATTATCTAATTCGTTGTCTACTGCTGCAAGTATTTCATTCATATATTATAATTTCTTATACTTTTTTATCTTCTAGGAATCCCTAGTCGAATAATGGGGATACTTCTGCTAGCGATTGTTCGAATGGCTAAGTCATGTATGGACTCGATTGGTGCTTTCCAATCGCTCCTGACTGGTCCTGGATTGTGATACACGCGGCATGTTCTCAAGGTAAGGTTATATATACATTATTTACAATTTCTTACTGCTTTTCTATACACTTCTTGGTATCGCTTACATATACATTTTCCCATATATTTATTTTATTCTATGTTTCTTATATTTACTTTCCATATCTTAAGTTTTTCTTACTCAAGGCTTACTTTAAATGTATATAGGCACGCTATGTATATGTATGCTAGCTTTATGTAAAAAATATAGGGCATTGTAACTATGTTATGCCATGCCTCATTACGTGACAAGCTTGATGTAAATTGTGTAGGACAGAGAAACATTATATTATTATTTATACATCCACGTATGCTCTCACACATTATATAAACATCTTTTGCTTATATGTTTCTCCATTAAATCACTCTATTAGCTTTACATAAACACCTTTTGCTTATATATTTCCTCATTATGTACGCTTCTTCTTTTCTCAAAAACTCTTCTTCTATATTTCTTCTCACTTTACATAAACACCTTTTCAACTTATTTATGCATGAAGAATATAGCTTCATGCTTTACATAAACATTTCTTGCTTATGTAACATTTCACCTGGGTACTTTGCCCTTGAGCATCTCTGGTACCAAAATATTTGCTTAACTTCCTTCAACGTCAGCGTAGCTATTTCAGTCCCTATATGCTCAACTTTCCGATGCTTACATTTTTTGCTATGACGTTATCTTTTAGATCATCCGTCGCTGCAACCTTATTTAGGCCGGAGAACACTTTATTTTATAATACTTCCTCGTATACACATATATTCCTTCTGTATATACTCTCAATACACAATTTTAATGGCAACTCACATTTACTTGTGCTTTACTGTATATATCTTCACATTTGCTTCACCTATTTATTTTGCGTACATAGTTTACTACTCTTCTCGCTAATATTCACCTAATTCATTCTTCTAGCTTCATTTTTCTTCATAAATCCTTCAATGTCCTATTATATTATATAATGTTTATTATTCTATATTCAGTTTATTAACATCCTAAGTGTTTTTATTTATATACTTGTCTTATTTACACTCGAGCTTATATTATGCTATGTTTCACTGTATATTTTCCTTATTCATATTTTAACCTCCTAAGTGCCTTGTATATATCATTTTCTATGAGCACTTGGGTTTTATATTTACACTATTTACATTTTGAAGCTTCGGGTCTCTCCTAGTTTTTGTGTTTTGTTTTAGTTGCTTAGCTTAATCTTTTTACTTGAGTGCTTGTTCCATATAATTATATTTTTCCTATCTTCGTCCTCTGCAGTAGTTTCTCTTGCTTGCTCCATGGTTTCCTTTAGTTTCTCCTATACAAATCTGTTGTATTGTTCCATATACTTAACTATATTTGTGTTATCGGTATCGACTGCACCTTCGCCAAATATAGCACAACGTAGTTAACTTTTTTCTTTGTTTGTTCCAGGTATCAACACAGGCCCCTAGATGGCGCTTGTGACGTCGACCGCCCGTACTTCGGCGAGCGTCCGTGGATGCAGCACGTGTCCGTACTCTGTCTGTGGTGACGCCGACCGTCCGTAGATGGCAGCACTTGGCCGTACCTCGGCGCGTGATTCGAAACCAATATATGCTTATTATATGTATAGATTTCATGCAATAGCTAAACTGGCCTAGCCTGCATTTATTAAATGCAATGATTTACTTGATTTAATTTAATTTATTACTGTTTTTGTGACGTAGATTCATTAAGATGACGGCATTAGGCCCAATTAACACTAAATTCCTTGGCGTCACTATTTTAGATGTGACGTAGATGAATTATGAGTGTCACGACGCTCAATTAGTATTAAATCACTTGGCAAGCGAGGAAGGCTTATTTTAAAGTTTATTTGGCATAGTGACGTCACTATTTTATTAATAAAGTTTATGTGAGCGGGTTGTCTTTTATTTAGGTATTTGTTCTGATATTTGTAAGGTAAGTCTTTTAAGGTTATCACAAATTGTTAAGGCACTTTCACTACTTTTTAAAACTCCCCAAAAACTATCCCTTCACTAGAAGTTCTGATACTTCATAAATTCGACTCTCTCTATACTTTTTAGTAGCCCCCGAATGCCGTATACCTATGCATACGTTCACCCAGGTTAGGTAAGGACCTGACAACCTTATACCTGTGTGTAAGTGTTCTCAGTTATGGGGGTTGTGGGATAGAGCAACTGGAAGTGGACGTACCTGTGTACTGCCCAGCAACTAAATTGAGCGGTTTGAGAGACCCGAAAGCCTTATTAACTTGGCGTTTGCCTGCGTATTTATATGATACAAAATGCTGATGGCTGCATCATTAAGGATTAAAGTCGCTCCCGTCGATCGCTCACGTTGTTTATAATTAACAGTGAATGTTTATATAACATTTTTCAAGTTCAAGTTCAAACTTACGGCAGGGTGATATTTAATTAATGCTTTTAAGTAGTTCACAATATTATCCATTTAAGTAGCAACCATTGTGCAGTCAATCTATGTTAATAGGTGTCACAGGTGTACTCCTAACTTGTGACTATACACCTAAAACAAACTTTTAATTGACATGTTCAATTTTAGCATATACTGGACTCGATTACATCAAGATGAGAATACCGCCTTGGATATTACCGAAGAAATGACACCAACATGTTTCACAATGCAATGAGATCCAGTTTAAATGTAATCAAATTAATAAATTATGAATCATTCATAAATAGCATTATTCTAAACATAGAGGTGAGTAATCACATGCTATAACACCAAGCCCCTCAAATCTGAGGACATCCTCCTGCAAAGCAATGCAGTCGTTAAGATCTGAGATTACTTTATATATTTTCGGGTCATCTGCAAACAGAAAGAACTCCGAGGACCAGAAGAAAGGTGAAATATCATTGATAAAAACATTAAAAAGGATGTGGAACCCCTGTGGGACTCCAGACAGGAATTTCATTAGCCAGACAATTGTTAATTTTTACAATTTGAGTCCTGTCCGCAAGGTAGCTGTCTAACCAGGAGAGTAGGGCTCCAGTATACTGCGCGGAATCTTATCAAAGGTCTTGGAGAAGTCCGTATAGATGGAATTTACTTCCTCACCACTCTCCAAGGCCTATAATATAAACTGCGAATAAGTGAGGAGATTTAGTTCAGTATTTCTTCTCGCGCAGAACCCAAACTGCTGCTTGATGATTTCTGGAGACAGTAATGAACTTAGATATTTAGTTACAAGATTTTTATAAATTTTTGGGATGGTATTGATGATACATAATGATCGGTAATTTTTTATGTTGCACTTGTCTTCATTCTTATGTATTGGGACAAGAAAACTTGCCTTCCAGAATTTAGGAAAAACTCCACTTTCCAATGATTTATTAAAAATAAGGTGTAGAGGCCTAGCGAGAATAAAGGGTCAATTTTTAAGAAAAATAGGATGAATATTATCGGGACCTGGGCCCTTGTGAGGATTCAAACTAATAAGTTCGGCATATATGACACTTATGGAAATAGAGCAACTGTGAGTATTAATATGATTTAATGATAACTCCTGATTCTGGTGCATGTCACAGTCAGAATAAACCGAGGAAGAATACTCTGCAAACAGGTCGGTAGCTCCGGGCCCATATCCGTGCTTTTATTGTCAAGAGTGAGTAGATTAGGTATCTCAGACGTGCTGCAAAAGAGTTCCAAAATAATTTAGGGTTGGTAGAAAGGTTACTTTCAGTGTTTTGGACAAATATTCTATAACATTCCCGGGAAAGGACTGCACACTGAGACCTTAAGTTTGAGAAAACTTCGTAGTCGTGAGCGGAATTACTGTTTATTAGATCAATTAGGTTCCGACTGAACCACCTAGGAAACACTCCACTGGACACCTTTTTGACTGGGACAAAAAGATCGAAGCAATCATAAAGAATGTCATAGAATGAGTTTACCATAGAATCCACATCCAGATTATGTAACAGGTTATCCCAGTAGAAAGTGCCCAAGTAATTATTTATCAATGTGAAGTCCGCAGATTTAAAGTCATAGTAATAGTCTTCAACTCCAGGGCTTACAACTCTGTGACATGGTTGCGGGATAGCTAGGTCAAAACAAAGGGGTGATTGATGGTTATCGATGGGAACCAGAGGATCACATTTATTTACAATAAATACTCTATGAGAAAGGACTAAATCTAGAAAAACTCTATTTGCATTATGAATAAAATTATTTTGAAAAAGATTATGAAAACCACAAAGGTCTGAGATTGCAGCAATTTTTTGGGCGACCTGAGGTGGGACATATACATCATCGAAAGGAACACCCACTGCACATGTCCTCGTTAGTCCATGTGGCCTTAGGCAGGTTGAAACTCCAGCCACACACAGCTCAGCCTCTGGGTACTTCTCAGAGATCATGTCAATTGTGTCACCAACCATTAAGTAATGATCAACTGTAGATTCGGGAGGCAAGTAAACACAGCCGAGGATGCACCGCACTTTTGGGGAGCCAATGGCTACATAAACTTGCTCGAGAGGTGCGGTAGTAGGAAGGAAGGTGCAGGTGCGTATGGCCAACAAAACTCCACCCAACCACTTCTTGCTGCTTGTTTCACTGGATCGATCTCTTCTAAAGACAGAATAGTCTCTCAGACCAAGTTCAGCGTCTGGGATGTCATCACACAAATTGATCTCCGTCAACATTATAACCTGGTAGTTGTGCGGAGCTGCGTTACATGTCAGAGTAGTAAGCTTTGTTCGCAGGCCACGTACATTCTGGTAGTAAATGCTAAGATTAGATAATCGGCGAGGACGCTGGCCGTCAGTGTCTAGTTTTCTTGAATGTCCACAATGCACGGGACACCCCTGATGTACTTCACCTGGATGTCCTTCTCACCTTTCGATGTACGTTCCTTAAGTTTGCTCCAGACCCGTTTGTCCATTTCTTGCTGCTTGCGCGTGAGTCCAAGATTTAGGTAGATATTTTTACCTCGGAGCGTACGGCAACAACGCATCAAATCAAGTGCATCTTCATGCGAATTTAAAGAAATTATAAGGGCGCGCGCCCCTTTAGAATTCTTTTTGCCCACTCTGGCAAAATTCAGTACCTATGGATGGAAGTTCCTTCTGTTTGACGATGCAGAACCCGAAG
The DNA here is from genome assembly GCA_016904865.1 of Pissodes strobi. Classification (NCBI taxonomy): domain Eukaryota; kingdom Metazoa; phylum Arthropoda; class Insecta; order Coleoptera; family Curculionidae; genus Pissodes; species Pissodes strobi. Next base: position 6,571 of record MU186968.1, read on the forward strand.
CAGGCCAGTCGCCTGTTGGCGACCGCCTCGCACTCCGTCAGAAGGTGTTTCTGTTTCCTCCCCCTCCTCAGAGAATCGGCAACTGTCCTCGTTTTCAATTTGTATTCCCTCCAAGTGTCTTCCCAACTGGTAGTGGAAGAAAGCCGGTGAGGATGTGGATCTTCCTGGACGAGGGGGCCCGGGGAAATCTTTGACTTCCTTAGCCCTTCCTTAGCATTTGGTTCGCTCTTCTTTCCTGAATTTTGCCTTCTGGGTATGCGTCCCTATGCCACAGAAAGGGCCCGGTCCTAAAAGCGGAGTTTGTGCTCTTACTTTTACCAATTGGTCTGCTTTTCGTTGCCTTCTATTCCAGCGCGTCCTGGTGTCCTTTGAAGGGATAATCTAGGTTTTCATATACCACTCTGGGGCAGATTGTTGTTGAAATCAGTGCTTTGATGACTGCTTGACTGTCTGAGATGACAATCTCTTTCTTTCTTTCTACCCTATTACACAGTTATTAAGGAGTGTTGCACGTCTAGTTAAGAAAACTCGAATCGAATTATTTTTTTAAAGGACCCTCAATGTGTCGAGACATTAATGCGTAGATACCAGGAGTTTGGCGATAGAATGGCACAGAATCTTTATACATGTAAGGCGGCTCTATTTGTTGAGGGTTCAAGGAATATGTAATTTCTTCAATTCAGAGGATATCAACATAACGTTTCTAGTGAAAAGTCGGCATTTTCTATATAAAAAAACAATTTAAGCAAAAACAGAAGATAAAACTGTTTTCAAAAGAAATGTGGATGAGGTGGAATGACTGACTGCAATGCTATTATAAGCTATAGCGAACATTAGTGTAAGTCCCTATTATGGTATTTTTTATTATTCTTCCAGTGAATACATAAAAAACAAAATTTTTCCATTAACATTAATTTTTAAAACAATTTCCTGCTAGGATAAAATTTTTTAGCGGTCATAAATTCTCTCAGAAACTGAATTCTTTTTTTTTTTCATACAAAGGATTTAACTGATAAATTTATCATATTTATTCGAATTTTATAAAGCAATATTACAATTTTTCCCAAGATAACAATGACTTGTTTGGCATCTATTGTTAAAAAAATAGCATTTTAACCAAATATTTCCTTATACTTTTGGGACGGTATTAAAATTTAATATCACTGAGGTGCATTGTTTATTATGTCGGGAAATTTATGAAGGATAAAATTTATAAATACTGAATGCGAGCGTCTGAAAGGGTGTCAACAACATATAATTTATATTTCTTTAGACTTTTGGTTCCTTCCGTATTGAATAAACTGCACAAAAGGCGTTTCTTTCCATTTAAGCAAAATGTTATTAATTCTGATTTATTATGCAGCTGGGACAACAAACTCATATTGTGCTGCACGGCAGCAGGGCTAAAAGTGGCTTTAAGGCTTAGGAAAATATTTTTCGTCCTTAACTTGATTCTCCTGTAAGCCGTGTTTAAAATTAGAATTTAAATTTAATGAATTGATCATTTGTAACATACATAAATATTTCAGTGTTGCATTTGATATCTACTGGAAAATGATAAAGTAATATAAGAGTTTGTCTCCTAAGGCATCCATATTTTTCAGTTACGTCTATATACCGCCTGTAATTTATATATAGTACATACCATTATCATTATCCCCCAGAAATTTGGAGTGGCTGTTTTGAGTGTATTTTCCCAGAGAACATCAGATAGTCTGCGAACAGTATGAATATTTTATAAGTTTTCTTTGTTAAAAACTATATTTGGCTACACTATAAGCAAGTAATCTAATCAGCTTTGCTTTGTCACTGAGAGGGAAAGGAAAATATCGCGGGTGTTGATATATTATTGTTTGATGAAAGAGAGGATGCGAGAAAATGAGAATTAGGCAAATAGTTTATTTTGAACAAGGGTATTGAATTGTATTTTTAGAAGTAAACGGTATGGTATATATTATTCAATTATTTTATTTTATGTTTTTTTTGGGATTCAATTCTGACTCTCAATGACTTTCCTGAAATCATTATTCAAATATTCTATGAATATTACTGTCAAATTGAATATAATTATCCGAATACATGCTATCCCAACTAGCCCTTTGATTCACAGCGAGGCACTGATGTGTAAACATCATCACCGACATGAAAATCTAATACCACCTTAGGCCGCGTGACTCCTGAATATAGGCAACCACTTATTTGGAATTGGTTGCCCATATTCTGGCGTTAGAAAGAACCTAATCACTGCGCATTGATATTATGTCACATCCGCTTTCACATTTCCGTCCCATTTGCGGAGATTTACCCTCATACCGCCGCGCCGCCAATTATAATTGGGCCATGTTATGCAAAAAGCTTACAAGCTTCAAATTAATAATAGGGAGATATCCCTGTATGAACTTTTTTAAATCATAAATTCTGTATCAGTGACATACAAACTTGAATACAAACAATTTGTAGCAATAGTACAAGTATCCTCTTACTATACAGTTTGAAACGTGTTTATTTTTATTTTTTCAAAAATAAGAAAAATTTTGTGTCTTGGTAGGATCTTGTAAAATAAAAAAAGCTAAAACAAGTATCAACAAATTTTTATATTTAAGAATAATGAAAGGAAAATACAAAATTCGGTAAACTTAAGCATCTACACTGTATCAACATTAAAATCTAGCACCTCCACGTCGAATCCATGTACATCTTCAACAGTATTTTTGTCAGATTTTAAGTTGGTACAAAAGGGCAGAGCATCTGCCGGAATAAAATGCATCACTTCTTGCAGGTTCTTAAGTTTGCTTAGAATCTTTCATGGTAGTTTCTTGTAAAACATCATCAGTGTCATTAATTTCCTGTCCATGTGCATTATTATTTGAATTAGGTTTAACCACTACAGGTTCTGTTTTGTATAAAATTTTTAAAAAATCAACGAAGAGAAAAAAAAATTCCACACACTTTAGCGACAGGGTTTACTTACTTTCTATCGAGTTGTACTCCAAATCACTAAATTGCCGTTTGAGGCTTTTTTGGCCTCAGCTTTCTTGGAGCTGATTTAGTTGTCTGATATTTTCTAACTCCTGAGCGGGTTATATTGTTTCTACTATCCCATAATTATTATAGTTTGTAAACCGAGCGTTGATGGTTACGTCATACCTTGTCTTTCTCCCTCATACCACCGTCAATCGGGGGTGACAGAAATTTGACGTCACGGACGTACGTTGAGCTGCGCATGCTAGGATATCAGATGAAATTAGTGAAATTCCTCATCTGTCAAAGTGTCAAATATTTAATAATATTTATCTATGATTTAATATATATTTATTTATTTTATTTGAAGTTCGTCCAACGTATTTTTCTGTTTTTATTTGTGATTGTTATCGCAGTTGAAAATGCCTGGACATCGGTACACTGAAAATGAGCAAGTCTTCATTTTAAAACTAATAGACTATTTTAATCACGAAAAAGCAGCAGGAAAAACGCTTTTACCCGTGAGTGCAGTATATACCTAATGTAAGTTGATACAAAAGTTCAGTTTTAACAATATATAAAGAGTAGGATCATTATTTGTTGCAGAGAGTTTCTGATGCTTTAAGAATATTGTCAACTAGCATAAAATCATACAGTGGAAAGTTTGAACTGAACCTTGAATCGCAATTATAAATTGTTGTTAATTAAAGTATAAACTGTTATGATTAACCTTGTTGACAATTCAAAACAATACTCGAATTAGAGGTCAAAGTTTGGTATAAAAAGCTGTGCAGCAGCCCATACCGGCAGACTTTAATCTCCAGTGCGAACTACCGAAAGGGAAAAGCCCCTCTGGCAGATCAAAGCTCTCACTTTAAAAAAAGACCTATCAGTGCGAACTACCGAAAGGGAAAAGCCACTCTGATCAGGCACGTTTAAAAAAGACCTATCAGTGCGAACTACCGAAAGGGAAAAGCCCCTCTGATCAGGCACGCCTTAAAAGTGAATCAGTGAAAATTAATAACGCCATAAGGCAAAGTTCTGTTTAAATTAACTACAAATAAAAAGTAAATTACGTAACTAAATATTCAGCCAGATCAAATAATCTATCCGCCCGTCAGTCTAATTGTAACAGCCCTTCAGGCTAGCTCCCCCTCTCTCTCGCTGCAATTCGTGGTTAACATTTTCGCGAGGAATATCCCAGGGGACTTACGAGATATGCATTCCCGAATATTTTAGTAATACTTACAACCTTCTATACTCAACCTGAGGTTAATAAACCAAGCCTTTTTTACACCGAGTGTTTCTATCCATCTCTCCCAACTACCTATATCTGAGCTGTCTTCTGAAAGAGCACAGCGCAACTACTGCAACGAAATCAGTTCCATAGGCAACACGCGGTAGGAGCGTGTATGTGACAATATCGTCAGCCACTGTGCAAAGAATGCATTGAAAGGCAGCCTAGAAACTTGTTGACTTTAAAGCCAAGGCAAATGTCGCTATTATTTCCTCTCATGGAGAGCCTCTTCACAAAGTTCATGGCCATACTATAAGGAGAGCATGTATGCTATGTATGAGAAAGGTAATCTGCATTTAATTTTTCATTATTTTAAATAATTTATTTTTATTATTTCGGTTTTATTTTAGACGAATATCTCACACTGCGCTCATTGCAAACAAACCTGTTGAATATTGTCAGAGTGCAGATATCTACTGATCTGCTAATATAATCCTATTGAGATGGTATGGTCAGAATGTAAGCGTTACTACGAGGCTTGTATCAGTTCGATACATCCTGTCACAAGCGAAGCTGTTTTAAATTTGTGGACACTTCAAAAGGTAAGAATCTGGTCCAACTTTTAGATATTGCTATTTTATAAGAGAATCTGTAATAGATTACACCAAAAAAATGGAGAAATTATGTTCATCACACTAATGCTATAATACAATTAGCGAGGAGTGGAAAAAGAAGAGATGCTTCGGATATATTACCGGTCATTATTAATCTCAATTTTTGTCATTGGGATGATGATGATGAGCATTATTTTAGCGATGAGCAGGAAACAGTGTGCTCATAATCACAGAAGATACTATGACCTCTTTCGTAAAACATGATACAAGAACCTTAAATTACAACATCTCTTTCCCTCGATTGTGTAGTATGGTTTTTATAACGAGTGGATTATTATTTTTTATGATGAGTTGAATTATAGTGCTTTATTATCTTTGTCTGTGATTTGTGTCTCCCGATGAGTTTTGTGGCTGGCTGATCGATACATGTCAATAGTATTTTAATATTGTATTATAGTACTCAGTTTTAATTGACTCTCTGTGCTATGTAAGGTGTTTTTTCCAATTTATTTTTCATTGGTGCTTATTGTAAGTTTGTATAAAGAAAAATAAGATTTTAAATTGTTAAAGTTAACACATATATGCCAGACCTTTACAGTTGTTGTATATGAATCATGTTATAGCACACTTTAGGTTATATAAAATGTTTTGTTTTCCATTTCATAAACATTTGGGAGTTTTTTGGCAATAAAATAGCATTATTTTCGTTTTCTCTCATACTTGAGTTTTATTTTATGGTGTCAATCTACTCTACTTTGTTTAAGTTACTTTAGTTGGTTTTGGTCATAATTGAAGTACAATAGACTCAAATACAATATTATTCTATACCGTCACCCATTTAATATAATTTATATCCTATGTCCTATGTTAAAAATAACATAAATATTATTAAAAGTTTGAACTAAGGCCGCAATGGCGATATTTACAGCTACATAATAAGCAAAATCTGTATAAAAATTAACCCTTCCATAGTCGCGTGGGCTACAGTTGTAGCCCACTCTAATTTGAAGCAAGATTATTAAGCGGTGGGAGACGCTACATTCCCACGGCTTTCAATAGCTGTCGTTTAAACATTAATCTAACAGCCAGTAAACACCCACTCGCTATAAAGCTCGGCTGTTCGAGATATTTGAAGATTAATGTCACTGGGCTACGAGTGTAGCCCACGCGACCAAAGTTGTAACATTTTTTATAAAAGTATTTTATTAGTGTTTCCCTATTTTTTTCGTTTTAAAAAACATTCTGGTAAGTCACACCTAGTACTTAATGTAGTATTTTATTTTAATAATTTACTGAAATTTTTAGACCCAGAGATAAGCAAAAACATCATGTTGCTGGCTAAAAAAAGACGTGTGGACAAAAAACAGACGATCCAGAGTTTTTGTTGAAATGGTCTGAAGAAGTTTCGAGTGGGGATGAAGAAAATGCCGCTGCTGAAGATTCAGACGAGTTTGAAGAAAATATTTTAACTCAAGAGCGATCATAATTCTGCCTCAGAATAAGAGGCTTGGTCGGAAGATGAGGAGGCAGAGAACCCCGGTGAAAATTTCTTTGTTGGTAAAGACCAAACTAAACAATGGAAAAAGAGAAGATCAAAATTACAAGTACGTATAAGATCACATAATATTATAGCTCATTTACCGGCAAACCCAAACGACAAGCTCGAAATGCAAAGACAGAAACTGAGTGCTGCGCGAGAATTGTTGGGTCTAGAAGAACTGGTATCAGAAGTGCCTGTTAGGCCAAATAATAGTGTTCGACGTTGTTCCATTTGCCCAAGAAATTAGGACAAATCTACAAGAATAACATGTGTCAAATGTAATCGCCAGGTGTGTAAAGAACACTATAGAGAAGTCTGTTTTAGCTACCTGACCGATTAAAACTTTGTACCTTTTTTGCTACTTTGTATTTCATCTTTCGTGCAGTATAGGTTATGTTTTTGTTGCAGTTTATATTTAGGTATCTGTTTTTTATATTATTTTATCATACATTTTGTTATGTTTTTATTTATAAATAAAGTAATGTTGTTTTTTAGTAGATTAAAAAATATATGCGTTGAAACAACTTTTTTTTATATTTTGTTTTCTAAGGCCCAAAGATCAATATTTCTTTTTAATGTTGTATTTCCTGTATTAATATAAAATATTTAACTTGTCCAAAACAAAATTTGTATTATTTTTATTTTTAAATGTAAGACTAGTCTAAATTAAAATGGGCTACTATTGTAGCCCACGCGACCAACCTAGTGACAAAACACCACGCGCCTAACGTAGGGTTAAATAAACTTTTACGAATCTAAGCGTTTAAACCATTGCACAACACAAATAAATTATAAACAAAACTTACTTACCTACATATATAAAACTAAAGAAAAGTTGCATATTTTAGGTCCTTTTTATGTACTACAGAACACTGCTATAATGTGAAAAGATTAGTTAAATGATAAAACAACAAAAAACGTAGCTAACCGAAGAATAAATTTGCAATTACAGTTAAATTTAAATATTATGTCAAGTTTACTGCAATGGTAAATTTCTGTTTTTATTAATTTATTTACTGCACTTTACAGATGCTTAAAGTTCACAATCGTATGAAAAAAAAATTGATTGGTAAAGAAAAGGTCCAAATCACGTTTCAGTTTCATATCTGACATTAAAAATGTCTTTTTCTTTAATTAACCACATATCACATGCATAATTACATAACTTTTCTCGTAGCAAATATTCCACCTATTATTCTAAATTTCGCAGATTTTAGATATGTTTTCCTTCACACAAGATAACAAGACTCCTGTATATCTAAGAATTTCTGCTGGAATTTTACTAGAACACTAGAATATTTCTGTTTATATTGTGTTGTTAATTTAAGTTCCTATTGCAAACCTCAGAAGAATTTTTTTCTTGCCTTTTTTTGGAACAGGTGTTGCACTCGAGCGACTTTCCAAGAAGATAGGTAAAACGCCTGACAAAACGAGTTACGCCCGGTCCTACGTGAGCGATTTGCGGCGAACGCGAACGCGAATCAGTAGCGATGCCGTGCGACTATATTAACTTTTCGTACGGTATCGCCAGCGCTTCGCGTTCGCGTCGCCTGTAAATCGCTCACCTAGGACTTGGCGTTAGTTCGTTTGTGGCAGTTCTTTAACACGATGGCAGGTATTCCGTCCCGTCCTGATGCCTTTTGCGCAACTAGTTCTTTAAGGATTTTACGAATATCACAGTGATATATCTTGACTTCTGCCATGGTAGTATTGATGTGCGATATGGTGGGGAAAGCCTTGCGTTGGGGGACGTCTTAGGTAGAGTGCGATGAAAAAATTTTGGTGAGCATGTTTGCTTTTTCCTTGGCTGTAGCCGCCGTGATGCCACGTTCGTCTGTCAAATGTGGGAGAGACGTTTTTTTAAAGTTATTACTTACTGCCTTTGCTACTGACCAGAAATTCCTGAAGCAATTGGGGCATTGCAAACGTTTATTGCTGATCCTTTGATTGTGTTTGTCCTTAGTTTCGTCGATCACACGTTTGCATTCGTTCCTCGCTTCGAGAAAATAATTGCCATTTTCGGCAGTCTGATTTTGCTGCCAGTACTTGTAGGCTTGCTGTTTCCTACTTACAGCTCCTTCGGATCTGTCGAACCAGGGCTTTATTTTTGACGGTCACTTGATGGAATTTAGGATGTATGCTTCCATTCCTGAGGAGATTACTTGCGTAATCGCTTCGCAGCAGACTGATGGGTAGTTAGTGCCAAAGCAGACGTCGAGCCATGGAAAATCTAGGTAGCATTCCCTTAGATCGTCCCAGTTTGCAGAATTGTAATGCCGGATTTTACGAGGCAATTGTGGATCCTTCTGTAGAAGTAGCAAATCACAAACCGTTGTAATAAGTTTGTGGTCGGAAGTACCTAATGGTGGACCAACTATAATTGTGTACTGTTCAGGATTGGTGATTAGAGAAAGATCTAGGAGGGCGGCGAATTCGCCCCTCTCTCTGAGATTCGAGTTGGTTCGTCTACAAGTTGAGTAAGCCCGCAGCTGATGGCAAATGCTTTAGCGTCTCTGCCTTCGTTGTCGGTCTTGTTGTGATGTTTTAGCCAGTTGGTGTTGTATGCATTAAAGTCTCCCATAACGATTATTTCTGAATTAGGGTGATCGACCTGTCAAAAGTGGTAGCTTGGTAGCTTTGGTAGGCTCTATCGCTCGGAGGATAACATATATAACATATAAACTTGGTTACTCCCTTGGCGGTGAACTTGAGCCATATGACGTCAAGGTTGTTCGGTGCGAGTGTTTTCTTTCGGTGACATGAAAGGTCGCCTCGGACAAAAAGGCATATTCCGAACTTATGTCTAAATCGGATCGGGTTTGTAAGTCGAAACCAGGATAGGGGTAGTTTACTGCTGTTGTTGAAGAACATACTTGTGTTTCTGTAAAAGCTAGTTGGTGTGATCTATTTGCTTGTAGATGTTGGTGTACCGAATTTATGTTTGTATTTAGGCCTCTTATGTTGCAGAAATCTATTCTAAATTGGTTCGGTATTTTTGCTGCCTGTGAAGTGCGGAATGAAGGGCTCCCAGCGCCACACAGCGCCCGGAAATCCGAATGGCCGGGGAGTTTACTTCCGGGACATTTTGATAATGGAAGCACCATCATGTCCATTTATTCCTACTGTGGAATCCGGAACCTCCAGCGCGGAAGCGGGACGTGATTCGGAAGAACCACTTAGCGCTTCCCAGTTCTGGTGGGTTGGTCTTTCACCGAACGATGCGAGTAGGCCTATGCATCTACCACCTAGCGCCGCTTCCACTGGAAGCACCGGCCTCAGACTCATTCCTTTGGTGGACCCTAGTCTGACAGGGTTAAGAATGGGATATGTTGGGTCACTCTGCAGTTATCAGCTCCAGAGTTTGTACTTTGGTGATCTCCAGCCTGGAGGAGAACGATGAGATTTGATTGGCCACATCCCGTGATAACTCGGAATGGCGGGTACGTCACTCACCGTAATCAAACTGGTCTCACCAGTTTGACGTCCCGGCTTGCTAATACAATGTAGACCCTCTTGTCACAAACTCTCATTTATCAGCTCCAGAACTTGTACTTCGGTGTTCTCCAGCCTGGGGGAGGACGATGGGATTTGATGGGCCACATCCCGTGACAACTCGGAGTGGCGGGGGCGTCACACAGTGTGGCAAAAGTGGAAAAAACTACTTTCCTGACCATTTCGAAACCTCCTGAAAACTATATTATCCCCGTTCAGAACTCTTGGGAGGTACATCTTCAAGATATTTCACGTACAGGAGTGCCAAGTATAAGGTGCCCATGAGCCCATGAATCGTAGAATGAATTGGTCGCATATAAAAACGTTGGAAATTACAACAATTGAGGTTTATCTATGCTGAATTTTAGCTGACGAGTGTTGCAGGAAAAAAAATGTGTAAGAGTTGCTTTTTGTTCATGTTGACAGCAGCTAAACGGTGGTGATTTTCGTTACAAAAAAAAATTAATATAAAAGCCACTTTTTGGATGATGGATGAAGGATTTCTTGACAAAAAATAAAGTTGATTCACCCATTGACTGCCATATGTTTTGCTCTGGCTTGCTGCGGCCTGTAACTATTTTCTAGGCTAGTTTACACCTTAGATAATCACCCCTCAAAGTTCCGCATCCACCTTCATCCATTTTTTTTTATGTAATTCGAAACATTTTATCAAAACTGGGGAAAGAAAGAAGAAGGTGGCAGAAGTCGTTGATAAATCGTAAAATAGGTAGAAAAACTGAGAAATGTTCGGTTAATGTTGATAAGGTTGATGTTGAACTGTTATACCCCATAGTTCGCTGATGTCTTTTAGTAGCCATGGAATACACCTGATTTCATTGTGCGCAAGTTACATTGTAATTCCTCTAATTTATTGAAATGGAGGAATTTAGCATGTTTTATGCAAGTAGAATCGTCAATCGTAGATCGTGAACCCCTCTTTGTAACAAGATTTCATAATGTAAACATGCATTTTGTTAACGTTGTTTTGCTTTTTTTTCTAAATATAAAAAGACTACGCAACTTATGCATTTATTTACTTCTTACCTAATTCGCATACAGCTATCGCACCGAGCGCGACCCGACTCGTACGATCGTTTCGCGCTATCGCATCGCACCAACCGCAACCGCGCGCGACCCTCTCGCTTTCAGGTTTCAAATGGCGCAAAAACGGTTGTTATAGGGTATATTTGAAATCAGGAGGAAAATGTTTATCGTTCTAGTCAATAATATACAGGCTGATCCAGTTTAAAAAATGAATGTTGCAGTCATTTTGACAGTTTGCAAACGTCATTTGTTTTTTTTTGACATATGCATAAGATAATAGACGTAAAATCCTTCAACTTTTGCATTTAAACTTTTTTTCTATCCCTAAAATTAAAAGTAGTAGAAGCTCCACTAATTATAAGGAACAGACCCTGTACGTAATGACTAAATTAATTGTTTATATAGACTATTTTTGCGTTTTCGTAACTAAAATTCTGTATTTCTGGTGTTCTGCACATTGCCTAATATTTATATTATTGTAGTTTTCCTATACTGTCTAGCGATATACGCAATTTTTCATTCCAGTAGGTATAGCTGCTTGTTGATATTTCGGTGGTATTTTCTAATACTTTCGAAAATCTGACTTTTTAAAAAAATCATATCGACGCCATTGGCAAAATCCTATAAATTCAATAACTTTTGGCCCTTCAGGATACCCGAAAAAGGTTTTTCCAAAAAACGACCTTTCGGCAACACTGTGCGTCACTCTCCGTAATCAAACTGCTCTCATCAATTTGACGTTTCTGCCTGCTAATTAAAGCTGACTTATAGAACGTCTCTCTATGAGCCAAGGTGTGCTAAGTTTCCATTATCGTTACGGGTATCAACTGTACCGAGGGGTGTATATATTTGCGACGATGTATTACTTCTTCTGGGAAAATTATGCAGTAGCTGGCACGTTTTGGTCAAAATAATATCTTTTTCTGGTTTTAAAACAATTGGTTTTCTAGAAATTCTAAATCTTGAGACTAACATGTCGAAAGCATTTTCTACCATCACATGTGAACTTGACAGTTCGTGATTAAAAACACGTTTTTGTGAATTTATGTCGTGATTCCCTGGGTGTGCTAAGTGTAAATGTCCCATCCCCGAGAGACATATAAGGAAGATTTATACTTGAATCCTGCAAAGGTTGGGGTATTGGCAAATTTAAAGAGTTAGAGCATATTACTTCCCACAATACGCTCTTTCTAAACACCCCACCATCACTTATTCTTTCTTGAGTTCCGATATCCGCAAATGAAAATAAAATTGCAGTTGCTATCTACTAAAGGTAAAAGGACGATCCTGTAGCTCTTCTTATAATTATAATATTCAGATCCAGAATTTATGGGAGCCTGTATGACTATCTGCTTGCGGTCAGTTGCATCAAGGCAATGAGGGGAATTTTTGCTGAAACCTTTTTCTATTTTCAATCATTCATCTGTACTTGGTGTCAGCATCCTCACAGTGATGTTCTCAACGGTAGTGAGATACACACAGATACGGTGAAATTTTTGTCATGATTATACCTGGTATGATCTCTGCTCAGATTATCCTTATTACTTCCTTGTTGAGCCAATGCTATTTTACGCTGGGATCTACTGCATACTAAGAACATCTTATAAGGCTTTTAAGGGGATTTTAATTTTCCATCGAATTCAATTGAACTAAAACACTGCATAAGCATAAAAAACAATGCGAGAATATAATGAAGCATCCCCTCGCTTTGAAAGGCAGGCAGACATTAAACACCCGTGCAAAGCGAAAAGGCGGTAAGCCAGGTTTTCAAGGAGAAAAAGCCGTAACTGCGCACGTCGACGGCCCCGATACGGTCTTTTCGCTTGGCATTGAGCAGTTACGGCATTTTCGCTTTACAGACCATAGCAATTTTGCAGTTACGATAAATTTCAATAATGAAAAGCAAATAGAAGGAACTGAACTGCAGTGTTCTCCATTTCTAAGAATATAGTTTAGTCCATTAGAAGTCCAAATAAGACAATAACTCAATTTGCTATTTTTTTGCAGTTACGGTCTTTTCGCTTTGGGCGGCAGAATAGGACAATATTACATACTAAAATGCAAAACAAATGTTAAAAATAAGTATGGCAATAAAATTGGATTTACTACTTTAAATTATCTTTATTAAAGACAAATGGTAATAGGTAGTCCTGATATAGAAACATAAGAGGACACGTAAAATATCGATAAGGTATACATTTAAAGTTTCCTAACATGAGCATACTGCATGAGGGTCCCATGTTAAAATACAACTGATGTACTACAAGTAAAAAAGTTTTAGCTTTTCATAATTTAGAGATAATTAGTAACAAACTTACCTAAAAACTTACCTTAAAGAATTACTGGCATATCCGTGAGTTAAATTATTTAAAATTAATTTTAATAACTGTAAAATTACAAATAATCGACATAATAAAAATTTTAAAATAGTTTTACATACCTAAATAGAAACGAGATACCACTAATAAGCAAAAAAATACAAAATACACAATATCGAATATATTATTTATTTAGCCATTTCGTTTGAACGACGAACCTATATTTATTGTATAATTGGTATTTATATTTTAGTTCCTTATTCTTATTGGCGGAACAGAGCTTTATGTGTCATGTTAAGAATAATAGTTGAGAATTAAATTATGATGCTTTTATTTAAATTACAATGGACTGTAAAATATAATTAGGTGTTATTTTTTTTTGTATTTCTTTCCAGGAATATGCTATAAGTTTAATTAGCGTTAAATTTAAATTAAGTGTTTGAGGTTATGTTTATAATTTATGACATTTTTTATTAAATGTTTTTATGATGTCTGTTAACTTTTTCAAATGTATATATTTATATTTCTTTTGAAAAAAGGTTGATATGATTAATACGATGGAAGTCAAGAAAATAAAGTTTTCATATTCCTGCCCATGGTTTTCATGAAATACTGGAATTGTTCTTGTACCTACAGTCGGACTTGCCGCTGATGCAGTTCGACGGCTGAGCGGCAGAGGGGAAAAACCCTACAAAAACAGGTGGCGGCGAAGGCCGTCAATAGCAGTAGTTTTGTTTTTAACTGTTTTGATAGGGGCTGAGTGAAATCAAATTTTTTTATCGCATTCTTTTCGAAACTTATTACCCGTGCTGTTGACTTTATGTGGGAACATTTTTTTTTATTCATATTAATATTGAATATCCAGTGGGAAATTTATAATACTATCCATTTACATTCTTTTCTAACGTTTTAGCCGGCTTAACAAGTATTTTAATACGTCTGAAATTATTTTAATTCGAAAAATTCAATCACACAAATGAGTGAGTTGGCAATAAAAACAACACAACAGAAACAAGTGTTTTCTTTATGATTATAGCTGGTGGTTTATCCAATATTTTTAATGTACACCGACACAGCAAAAGCTACATTTACATTCAGGTAAACAATAGACTTTTGTTAATGGTTCCCAAGTGTGAAATAATAATGATTGGAAAACAGTATTGCATGTCCAGTTTCAACACATCGACAAAACAGCCTCGGCTTATGGGACTATTCGCAGTTTTAGATCCCCTTTTATTTAGTCCGTTTCCATTTTTCGGAATGAATTCGGTTATTTTTTTTATGACAGATAGATGCGATAATCAGATATTGAAGGAATGAAATATTTTCTCGGATATCGTGGTACAAAAATATCATATTTACGTAATAAACGGAATAAAAACAATATCGTACATGCTCGTGACTCCATTTACAAGAATTGTAGTTGAACTTGACCTTGATACTTAAATATTTGATAATTACAGCTAATTTTAAAAACTCCAGCAACAGAATTTTATCCATAATGCCGAAATAATTTTTTACCTTGGACGCCCGTTTCGGCATTTCCAGATCTCAACTTAATTAACGATCAATTAAAAAGTGCTTGAACCTAGAATAGATACGTAATTCGTCAGTGTTAATTTCAGAACAGTTTGGAGAAAATTTGTTTATTTTTAATTGGCAGAATAAAAATGGTTCTAAAACTGCTGTTGTAATCTAATTAATAATTGTCCTATATCGAAAAAGAAAGCTTAGTCTAAAGCTTAAGCTTGCACGCAAAAATTTAGTATCCCAACCTAAAGTTAAAATACTAGAGTAGGTACATAAAATTGGTGATTTAAGTTTCTACGAATTATTCACTAATTATTAGTAATTTATATATCCTCATTAGGCAAGCTGTAACAATGACAGACGCGAAATCGCCGGTAAAGAATCAAAATGAAAATGAAGATTCGAGAGTCGAACAGAAACCCCTAGTAATTAGGCCAAAGCCCGTGAAGGGGACAAATGAAAATGTAGGGGCTTTGTTTGCAGCAACCAAAATTTATTGATTATTTTTTTCTGGACTTGACGGGAAAATAGAGGCTAAGGATTTACTTAATTATTTTGCAGGGCAGGACATAAAGTCACACTGTCTGTGATAAAATGAGGACCAAAAAGAATCGTCTGAGTAGCTCATTTAAGATAGAAGTACCTACAGACCGAAGGGATGAAGGTTTATCAGTAATCTGGCCCAAGGGTTCGTATGTGAACCATTTATTGAACATTCAGCGCCGAACTGCCCCCATATATCGGGAAGCCATAAATGAGTATGGCTGACTTATCAGACCATAGATCACCTCTATTAACTTTTCAGTTAGATGTAAATAGTGTTCTTCCAGGGGAAGCGGTCCTAGGTGGTAGATGCATAGGCTTACTCGCATCATCCGGTGAAAGACCACCCTACCAGAACTGGGAAGCGCTAAGTGGTTTTCCCAAATCACGTTCCGCTTCCGTGCTGGTGGTTCCGAGTTCCACAGCAAGAATATATGAACATGATGTTTTTTCCAGGATCAAAATATTCCGGAGGTAAACTCCCCGGCCATTCGGATCTCCGGGCGCTGGGTGGCCCTGGGAGCCCTTCATTCCGCATTTCACAGACAGCAAAGATACCGAACCAATTTAGAATAGATTTCTGCAACATAAGAGCCCTAAATACAAACATAAATTCGGTACACCAACATCTACAAGTAAATAGACCACACATAGTAGCCCTTACAGAAACACAAGTATGTTCTACAACAACAACAGTAAACTAACCCTATTCTGGTTACGACTTACATAACCGATTTAGACATAAGTTCGGAATATGCCTTTTTATCCGAAGCGACCTTTCATGTCACCGCGAGGAAACACTCGAACCGAACAACCTTGACGTCATGTGGCTCAAGTTCACCGCCAAGGGTTTAACCAAGTCATGTTGTCTCTATCGCCCTCCGAGCGATAGAGCCTACCAAAGCTTTTTTTGAACACTAGCTACTACTTTTGACTCAATACAGGTCGATCACCCCAGTTCAGAAATAATCGTTTTGGGAGACTTTAATGCCCACAACAACAACTTTCTCAAACATCACAACAAGACCGACAATGAAGGTAGAGAAGCTGAAGCATTTGCCATCAGCTGCGGGTGTTTCAGATTCGATCTTGGTCGATTTTCTATACAAATAGAGATGTGCTCGTAGGCATTGTAATTTACCATAGGGGCTAGTTCTAAAGTGACCTTGTAAATAAAACAAAGACCTTTAGCATTATATGAATATTTTTATTTTACCTGAAAATAACTGGAAGCTCATAAATGAACATAATATAAACATTAAATGATTGTATGTAGTCAGTGCTACAATATGGATAATATATGTCAATGCTAGATATCGACCTTGAAGAATATCACAAGAATAATACTCTTGAAAACTAAAGCATTGCATAACAGTTGTAATTCTAAACTAGTATATGATTATGAACATAACATTGAAGCTATGTGCAGTTAAATGTTCATTAAAGTCCATGCGGAACTGCTACGTATGAGCTCGGTTAGCTGAGATAACTGATATGGAATACAGTAATATACAAGCAATAATACCAGGATAAATATTACCTTAATGTCCACCGATAAGCTACTATATACACTATGTTCACAATTGACGAGCAACGTTCAATGTTCAGCAGTTTATCTTCCAACACTGGGGAAATTCACTTTAAAAAACCCTTGCTAAGTTTCTTGCTAGCTTCTATATACAATGTGGTTCGATTTCTTGCAAATAAGAATGACTTGAATGTTGTAGATTGAGATGGTATGCAGTTATTGCATAGTAGCATGACATGGATGCCTTTGTGAGTGCGGTTCTTATACACGCAAAAATGATTACAAAACATGCTATGCAGTTAGCATAGGTAAGCTGAAATCCGTGTGGGAAATAGCATTTGTGAGATCTTGAATTGTAGTAGAATAATAAGGGTGAATTTAGATTAATATATAATTAGCATACGGCCATTACCAATTGTTAATACTCAGCTATTTAGAATGGTTCATTCGAGTTCACAGATAATTGTATGTACGTCAATAGGATAATATGTTTAATCGTCAATAGGATAATATATTTAATTATATATTTAATTATTGGGTTGATTGTACGACGGATATTTTAAACAAAATATAAAATAGAAGTTAGTTGATTTTTTTTAAGACAAGTCGTTTTTTTACTAAGCTCCCCTCGACGCAATTTTTTTTTATCACAGAATATTGGCAGACAAGTGCCGGTAATCCCTATATTAGAATAAGGCTAGAGTATAACAACCCAGTGTTATACTTTGATAAAGCATAGAGAATGTTGAACACCCATGGACAAGACCAGTGGGAACGCTAGCACAGCGACGGTGAGATGTTGAGAGGTTGTGATTGTAAACGTGTGTGTTTACTTACTTGGGGCTCGAGACAAGACTCGATTACTTGTAGTTCGAGACAAGACTCGATTGTGAGAACTCCCATGGGCGATTGCCATGGGGCGCTAGTACAGCGATGGTACAGCGTCTTACTTGAGAGAGAGTGATTGCATGCATGCGAGTTTACTTACTTGGTTTTCGAGACAAGACTCGATTACTTGTGGTTCGAGACAAGACTCGATTGTATAACTCCCATGGGCGATTGCCATGGAGGACGCTAGTACAGCGATGGTACAGCGTCACACTGACTAAGAGATTAATGGCAGACAAGGTGCCGATAAATACCTTTTCTTGTAGGCTTGAGATGACGATAACTATGGCTGGATTCCACAATGTCACTTGAGTACAGAACTAGACAGATCAGGAGGTCTCAAAACGTGAAATCTGCCTGGCGGCTTGGCGCCATGCCGGCGGGAAAGCGTCCTTGGCGCGACTTGCTTGTGTGAAAGTCGAGATGCTACTGAATTCTAGAACGTGATAGTATCAATGATCTAGTATCAATTTGAAGGAGTTGTCAACGTCCCTTGTCACCGCCCCTTCTGGCGGGATAATCTACATCCTTCGGAAATAAAAAGGGCAAGTAATGTAATATAGAGATATTGTGTAAAAACTTAGCATGATCGGTTGTCTAAATTAATATTATGAATTTTAACACAAACCTGGTCGAAATCTGTTGGCTAGTTTTCGTAAAATTCGATTATTAAAGATCGGAATTTTAGGGACCCCTAGAATTATGGCTAGGAAGTTTTAGGTTGGGTGAAGTGGCTATCCTGTAGGAAGCGCTGTGATTAGTCGACTCGGCGTAGATTACGCGGCCGGGTTCGGATAACTGAACGTGGTTACAACAGATGGCGCTAGTAATATCGCCGGGGTACAGCGCCTTTTCTGCAGAAAGCGCTGAGATTGGTCAGATGCCTGTCGAGGCCGCTTTGCTTTTAGCGATCTAGACTGCAGTGGATAAACGTTGTAACAAGAGATGGCGTTAGTAGTAACGCCAAGGTTTTTAAGATTTCCTTGGAATGCGAATGCAGTGGCGTGGAATGTTAAATTGTACAAAATTAAATCGTTAGAATTAAAACAGTGTTCAAATCGTTTTTGAACAGCGGGCTTACTCAACTTGTAGACGAATCAACTCGAATCTCAGAGAGGGGCGAATTCGCCGCCCTCCTGGATCTCTTCAAACCACCAATCCTGACCAGTATACAATTACAGTTGGTCCGCCATTAGGTACATCCGACCACAAACTTATTACAACGGTTTGTGAATTGCCACTCATACCGAAGGATTCACCACTGCCTCGCACAATTTGGCATTACAATTCTGCAAACTGGGACGATCTAAGGCAGTTCTAACTAGATTTTTTTTGGCTCGACGTCTGCTTTGGCACTGACGATCCGTCAGTCTGCTGCGAAGAGATCATGCAAGTAATCTCCTCAGGAATGGAAGCATACATCCCAAATGCCATCAAGTTACCATCAGCGTTCGAAATGTGGTGTTGGCGCAGAATGTTAAGAATTCCATGGACTGCCCGAAGAACAAAAGCATCCATATTAAAACAAGTCGGAATAGAGCACCGTTTGTCGAGCCAAACTTCAGCGCGGGCTCTAAGGTTCTTCGGCCACATAATTCGTCACGATAATGTGGAGCGCCTCATTGTACAGGGAATGCCATTTGGTAAAAGACGACGGGGCCGATCACCAACGAGATGGACAGACACCGTTCGCAGTTTAACTGGCCTAAATTTAGAGACAGCAACAAGATAGGCTAACAGCAGGCAACGATGGCAACAAATTATTGGTCACGTCCTGGACAGACTGGATAATGACAGAAATTCACAACAACCACCACACATCATGTATGATGTAATGGACTAAGAAGAAGACCATCAAAAGGAAAGTCCTTGTACGGCACAAGATACGAAAGAGCTGTAGGTAAGAAACAGCAAGCCAAGTACTGGCAGCAAAATCAGACCGCTGAAAATCGCAATTATTTTGTCGAAGCGAGAAACGAATGCAAACGTGTGATCAACTAAACTAAGAACAAACACAATCAAAGGATCAGGAGTGAACTTTTGCAATGCCCCAGTGATTCTAGGAATTTCTGGTCGGTAGCGAAGGCAGTAAGTAACAACTTTACAAAAACGTCTCTCCCACCTTTGACAGATGAACGTGGCATCACTGCGACTACAGCCAATGAAAAAGCAAACATGCTTGCCAAAATGTTTTCATCGCACGCAAGACTCTCCCCACCATATCGAACATCAATACTACCATGGCAGAAATCAAGTTTCATCACCGTGATATTAGCAAAATCCTTAAAGAACTAGATACGCAAAAGGCATCAGGACCGGACGGAATACTTGCCATCGTGCTAAAGAACTGCGCCAACGAACTAACACCATTTCTTTCCAGGTTTTTTTCTCTGTCTTAGGGAAAAGGGATTTACCCATCCTCTTGGAAAGTTGCTCGAGTGCAGCCTGTTCCAATAAAGGTAAGAAAATCACGTCCTCAAACTATCGCCCAATTGCCTTGCTTCCAATAATTTCCAAAATCATGGAACGTGTAGTCAATCAGCAACTACTCAAGTACCTCGAGAACAACAGAATAATCAGCGATAATCAATACGGCTTTCGCAAAGAGAGATCGACAGGAGTTATATTGGCCTATGTCACTCATATATGAAGTAGGGCAATTGAGAACTACGGAGAGTCTCTAGCGATTGCGTTGGATATTTCAAAGGCAATCGACAGAGTTTGGCATGACGGACTGCTCAATAAACTGCCGTCCTTCGGACTGCCAGCCTCTCTCTGCAGCTGGGTTGCCAGTTTTCTTAAGAACCGATCTGTGCACGTTGCAGTTTATGAACACATCTCAGACACATTCACCATCAACGTGGGCGTGCCTCAGGGCGCAATACTTTCACCAACTCTGTTCCTCATCTATATTAAAGATCTGCTGATCGAAACGAATAATCCTGTTTACAGTTTTGCAGATGACATTACCCTTTTCTCCCACTTTAGATCAGAAAAACCCTTACCAGCGACTGAGACTCATCACCGCCACCGCAGACAGGAGCAGATTACAGCAATTAATCAAGACCTGGTGAAAGTTCATACTTGGGCGACCGAAATATGGTCCAAATCAATGCAACAAATACCCAAGCAGCATCGCTTACCAAGGGGGCCAATACAGCGGACCCTGACATTATTATGGCAGGATCGACCATTCCTTCATCCTCGTCAATCGCACTGCTAGGTGTCTCGGTCAACAGCAATATGTCCTGGCATGACCATGTTGCTAACATCGCAAAATCAGCCTCCCAGAAGCTTGGTGCGCTATTTTGCAACAAAAAACTCTATACACCGCAGCAGTTGTTCTTGCTCTACAAAGCGTAAATAAGACCGTGCTTAGAATATTGCTCACATATCTGGGGTGCCGCACCAAAGCACAGCCTAAAGTTGCTGAATTCCATTCAGAAGAGAGCTGTGCGTCTCGTCGGCGGCCCGGAGTTGACCCGGCATCTGGAACACCGCAGACATGTGGCTGAGATGTCTCTGTTTTACAGATACTCCTGTCGGACAGTCACGACAGACGGCAAGAGCGCACCAGTTCCTCGTACAACTGGAAACACCTAGAACATCGCTTTACAAGAACTCCTTTGTGGCGCACTGCATCACTGTGGAACTCACTCCGAGGACATCTGTTTCCCATTAACTTTCCAGTAGTCGCGCCAAATTTTGAAGCTTGAGTAGTCGCGTCGGTCTTACAGACCATATACCGTAATTAACCCCCAAAAAAGTTGAAACCCTTATTTGAAAAATTACATATGGGTACGTTCTAACAACACAATTAATGACTAGGAAAAGAAATTTAAAATACATTGGATACAATTTTCCAAATATAAAATCACATTTTTGAAAATGGTGTTTTTTTTTTAATACTGCATTTTATTAGTCACATACAAAAAAATAAAAGGTGGTAGAAATACTAATTGTAAATTAAACCAAAATATAACACGTTTATAATAAAAAAATGGTGACAAAAGCATTTTCAAAATTAATTTAGTGCATTTTCTCGGCAAGTCTGGCAAACCCCAATAATATGCTCCAAGCACATATATTTATTGCACTTATAGCACTGGAAGCGATTTTTGCGATTTTTTTTCGAATTACAGTAGGCACATCTTCCTGGTAAAGCATTCTGTGGTATATCAATGTCGATATTATCCCCAGAAAGCTCTTCCAGTCTCAATCTTAGGCTTAGATGAATATTCTTCATAGCAGAACGTACTTGCAAATGAGGCTTGACTAAATCATTGGCCCATTTTCTCAAAATGGTGATGCGAGGGTTGTTTGAAGCATAGATAACTTGCGAATTAATGCCAGCTATATTCAAGAGGGAGTAGAAGATCACCATTGGCCATCTGCGCGTGTTTCTGGCACAATTGTAGCTTGAAGTCAATTTATCAACAGTGTATAGTATACACCTCCTTTCCAGCGGTTTACGCGCATCTGTTCTTACATCGATTTCGTCATAGTCATGCATACTAGAATGCAACAGCACATTTTTATTCTTTTTGGGAATATATGAGACAAGAGTACACTCTTTCGAAAACGCAAACATACTGGTATGTACCGGTCGCACAGCTGGTTGAGAAAAGTCTAATGGAAACTCTCTCTTGTTTTTTCTAATGGTTCCAACTGCTGTGAGATTATGGTCATTGAGTAGTTTCTTTACAAGAGGTAAAGAGGTGAACCAGTTGTCCATTGTAATATTGCGCCCCGATCTAAAAATATGTTCACAGAGTCGTAGAACAACATCGTAAGGACTATTCGAAACTTTGTATGGCCCTTCAGGTTGTGTTCCGACAACTGCTTGTGTAATACATTCTGGCATCACACAATGCTAGAATTTTTAACCCATATTTGTTTGGTTTAGAAGGGATGTGCTGACGAAAGCTGCACTTTCCGCGAAAGCCTGCAAGCATCTCATCCACGGTCACAAATTCTGAGTGATGGTAGCCATTCCGACAATTAGAAACCAAACGGTCAAAAACATCGCGTATAGGAACCAATTTATCAGTTGCCTTTCGCATTGCTCGAGTCTCTTTGCTGTCAAATCTTAGACAACGAATTAGGAATCTAAACCTTTGCAGGCTCATAGTGAGGCGAAAAATTTCTACACCAGACCCATTAGTATTCCACAAATCTTCGCCATTCAGACGATTTGCATTATAGATACCAGCCATATAAATGAGACCAAAGAAAGCACGAATTTCAATTTGATTAGTTGGAGTTGCATCTCATTTTCGAGCAAAATTGTTAGCAACAAATTCAATGTACTCGTTGGTGTATTCCACGTGATAATCCCCTCATTGAAGAAATGCCCCCATATTCCCAGTGGCTCCGGCAAGTTTCTAGTTGCTAATGTGGAACCCGGAAAACGCTTGACGATATTCTTTTATTGTGTTTTAACTGTTGTAGGTTGTGAAGCCAATTTTCCCCAACGTGTGATTTTATCATTTCCAAAAAAACGATAATTTATTGCTGTGACTTTCGTCTACTACTCGCTCATGATTAGAAATATCCTGCTCAGACTCACTGTTGTCAAGTTACTGTTCTATATGATCAAGTTCACCTTCATCAGATTGATCTGGATCTGAATGATCGTCGTACACAATATCTTGGCCGCCTCCGTCGCTCATAATTTCTTCTAACAATTGTTGCAAGTCCTGGGCTCTTTCGTAAGAACACATGGCTAAAAAATCATGGATGTTACATTTCTATTACATATTTCAAAATAAAAGTACGAAAAACTAACCTCACAATCAAACTAACGGGACAATTTTAAAAAAAACGTACGTGATTAGTCGCGCCGGTCTCATACACCGCGG
Organism: Pissodes strobi; assembly: GCA_016904865.1. Taxonomy (NCBI): domain Eukaryota; kingdom Metazoa; phylum Arthropoda; class Insecta; order Coleoptera; family Curculionidae; genus Pissodes; species Pissodes strobi. Next base: position 30,127 of record MU186968.1, read on the forward strand.
GACGTTATATTTTTGACACAACTACAACTTGCAACACACTGCACTGTACTGCTGTTTCGTCGCGACCCAACGAGAAGATACAGGGAGTGGCAGGTGCCTCCCTCCTTTTTTCCCAATAATGCTGAAAAAGGTGCATGATCGGTCTCACAGACCGAGCGCAACTACTGGAAGGCTAATTACAACCTACAACTATTCAAGAACCGTGTCACACGCCTTCGCACACACAATTGCTCGTCGAGCGCCAAAGGATCTCCCTTTAGTGTGTGTGCTACTGCCATAAAAAATTGCGAGCAGAGACAGTTGAGACCTGTCACTCAAACAGGTATTTTAGAGTTTTGCAACTTAATAGAAGTCAGCTCTTTTGAGTTTGGTGGAGATCAAAACTTAACTGAAACAGATAGATTTAATACATTTTTAACATACTGGAAGGACCTTACTTGTAAGAATTCCCATTAAAAAGATATAAGATTAGATCAAAAGAGCCCGGTAGTAACATAATAATGACTTAAAAAATATGCGAAACCATCCCGAATTACTTGGTAAAATCAGTAGACAGTACAAAAAACCTGCTGACATTCAAAACTACAAATCGTTTAAAAATACGTACAAAAATGCTATCAAAGCAGAAAAAATTGCATAAAATGACAATATCAATAAATTATCAACAAATCTGATAAAATCTATGTGGAAAATCATAAATAAAAATAGAAACAAAACCTTTCGGGATGAAATTAGTTAAAACATTTCACCTAATGGCTTTAATAACTATTTTAGTAGCATTGCACATGATCTCATGAATACAATCGACCAAAATGATTTCAGTCCACTGTAAAATTTTAAAGACATGGTTTTGTCCACAAATACCTTTCAATTTTCTGAAGTATCATTTAATAAGGTTAGGGACATTATAAACAATATTAAAAATAAATCAAGCTGTGATATATTTGGTCTGAGTGTTAGACTGCTGAGAGTCATAAAGAATTTGATAATTATTGTTCCGTTGACAAGGTTAATTATTATTTGTTTCCAGAAAAATAAGTTTTCTAGGCATTCTTAAAAAGGCTTTTGTTGTTCCCATATTTAAGAAGGGTCACAAACTTGAAACTGCCAACTGCAGGCCAATCTCTATACTGCCAGTAGTTTCGAAGGTCGTTGAAAAATGCATGGCTTTAAGGTGGGTGAAATTCTTTGAACATCACAATTTATTTACAAAGAGCCAATTTAGCGTTCACAGAAGAAAAAATAACAGCTTGGGTATTTTCAATTTAATAGCGAATGTCCTTGATTCTTTTGACAGCTTTCAGTATAATGTTGTACTGCTATGCGATTTAGGTAAAGCATTTGATTGTATCGTCCACGAGCTCCTGGTGATTTTTTTATAGGAAAAGCGTGGCAGTTTCTTCTAATTGGCGCAAACCTTCACCTCGGCTTAGAAGGGACCGAGGGTGAATAATATCAAATAAGAAAAATTTAAAATTAAGTGAATTTGCAAGTACAGATGCGTAAGCTAGAACGAGTCGTCTTCAAAGCGTGCGAATAGACCCTAGCTCTAATGCCGGAGAGTAAGGGTGGGTTAGATTTATAAGGCGCCACGGGCTTGTAAACGGCACAAGCACGAAATACCCCAAAGCTGAAATATGGCACTCGTTTTAGCATAAGCTTCGCAACTACCAAGAGAAAATTACTTAAATAAATTCGAAATTAATTTGATTAAGTTGGTTTGAATTTAATCAACCCTAACAAATGAAAAATAGAATAACAACCGTGAATTAATTTAATAATTAGAGAATTAATTTAATAAGAAAAGACAAGTAGTAGGCCAGTATTAAAAATTAAAAAGTGAGACGCAAAAATAACTAATGATTAACGATAAAGTCAATATTCAACTGTAGTATCTACAGCAAGTCAATGAAGCCGCAACATTCCAAACATAGAGCGCAAATGAATTAAGTCAAAGTACCCACCTTCTTTAATCGTCTTGATTTCTTCGTATCCAGGTAATCCAGGAATAACACAGGCAAATTCAGTAAATAGAAAGTTGGTTTATTACTCAAGGCAGAACACAGAACAATAAGATGACGATTTTTCCGATATTCTATGCTGCTTTGTCCACTGTCTACTGTTCTAATAGTCAGAAATTTAACTGTTACTTGAGGCATAAAGGTAAATAAAAGAAAATAAAAAAAAAACAATTATTAATTGAATTATCTCGCTCAATTAAAAGCCGATATCATTATGTATCATGGATAGAACAAAAACTTCCTTGGTTCACTCGAACGTGATCACCTTGTGGTGGCTAACGAGATTCAAAGAGAAATATTACGCGATATAACCGGTGTTTGAAACAAACTGGATTAATTAAAAATATAAATTCTTACTTTAGAAAATCACAGTTCAAGCAACATAAATAAAAGACCTTATTCGATTATTATTTAGGCGCGCAAACCATGGTCTGACGTCACAGTACCACTCTACAACCTAATTATGTTTATAATTAAAACTAGGTACGCCAATAATAAATGATAGCTTGGGCAGTCGACTAAAATTAAATCAGTAGATTGGGCGCTGTCTTCGTTAATCAACTATTAACCAGACTCTATCTGACCATAAAGGAACTCTTCTTAGAGACTAGAAAACTATACCCGGAACTAGGCAACACAACGCCAAATCTACCGAAATGAAGCGAGAGTTCCCTAATAAAGTTACCTGAACAAATCGATATTCGGAAAAATATTTCGCGTTACTCGTCGCAAATTTCGTGAAATTATACCCGAATATTTTCATAAACTACGAGCCTGTTTCGGCCAGTTAAAAAATGTTAAAAGTATCGACTATCAAGAGTAAAGGAAGCTGAATCTTAGACCTTAATTTACGAGAATAAAATAAGTTAAATTTTAAGTTTCGACTTATTAATTGGGGTAAAGAAAATTATCTTAATTAGCAAATGAAAAAAATAATTTAAAGCTTAATTCTTGGGCAAAGAAAATTACGGTTTGGCGCATTTTCGTCAAGGAGATAAATTTAAGTTAAATCTCGGGTTTATTAACCAGAGGGATGAATAATACGGTTAGGCGTTAATAGTCAAAGATATAAAGGAGAGAAAAGGGTAGTAACAAACACTAATAATAAAGATAAGATAGCTCACATTCAATTGGTGGCTTCTCGGAAGTTTTCCAAGTGGAAGGGAAAAAACCATATACTTCCTCCGATGAAGAAGGACTCTAACGGTGTCCTGAACGAGTCACAATCTAGAGACCAGACTGGCGTGGCCTAATGACTGTGCTTTAAGGGCTAGTAAACGAAACACTGTCGGTTAAAGTACCCCGACGGTCGAAGTGTACCCCTACGGTTGAACCCTGTAGAACATCAAAATATACAAAGTTCTGCATGTAACTCATGACCAAAGGACATTTAAACTAAAAAATATATATGTCGAGAGAAAATAGTGGAAAAAAAGGAAATTACCTGTAAAGGGTTGCTATACAACTAACTCGTTGGAAAGCACAGGTAGGTCGTGGACGGACGAGGAGGCTTCTGTAAAGAATTAAGACGTAATTAAAATCCACCCACGGCGTTCCAAAAAGGCGGCATTCATAGTAGAGAGACAAAAAAACAATTCACTCACCTATCTAAAGCAGCATCAAATCCCAGTTGTGGGGCGAGTTCCATGCACTAACGAACAAAACTAACTAACGTTAGCAAAATAAGGCCGGAGACTCTATAAATTGGTCGGTCGGAATAATCCCACAAGGTAAAGAAAAAAAAGCTTCCAACACGATCACTGCTTTAAACTGAAAGTCAACGTAGAGTAATTTCCTTCAAAAACTCTCCGGAAGCAGATGCTTCCTTCCAATATTCCCACTACAACTACACCTGGCCAATAAGAGTATAGTCACCCATCACGTGGCCACGAGCTGTCATACCCATTAATTTATCTAGAGCGATTTCGAAAGGAAAACGCAAAACTACAATGTACCAAAGCCCATCTTAAATAATTATTGCTCGACCTAGCCAAAAAAAAAAACCATTCGACTCACCATTCATTAAGGAAACATACAAAGGTAAATCACAATTTCCGCGGCATCAACACAAAAGAAAGAAAGTCCCTAACCTGCACGCACGTTTAAGAGTTGGTACCACAAATCGCTACAGAAAACTACTCTAAAGATAACCCAGACGATCCTAATTTTGAATTTCCGATAGAAGGCAACTGCAATTCACTTCCAGCTCTGCATTCACCGGTCGAAGTGCTTTCTTTATTATCTGACGTCGATCGATCCCGAATCTGAGCTATATTCCTGCACGCTAAACAAGGCGTGGCGTCGCGGATAAAAACATATCGCGCCGTTAATGTAATCTCATTAAGTCTTCTCTCAATAAACGGCGGCGTATCGCGACAATATTTTAATTCTAAATCTCAAGATCTCTCAAATAATGTGTGTTCTGTTTAAAATAAAAAGGAAAATGCATAGACAGGGAGAGCGGAATACCTTATATATATAAAAAGCAGTTTACGTCAGACCATGAAATTTATTTATTTAAATTCCTTATTTTTCTCTTAAGGGAACCATGTGAACACTATAAGTGGTACCGAGTTCTTCGCAGAAATGGTAATTTTAATCATTCTTAGTTATATTTGTTATTAGGGTTACACCTAAATTTAACAACAACCACTTTGTAATTTTAATATACACATATGATAGATAGGTAGAAATGATAATATGTGATTTGTGAAGGATGTTATTAATCCACATACAGTCATCAAGAATTAATGTCTGTCGAATTTTACAACCAATAAAAAACAGCCCACATAACTAAGGTAATTATGAATATTATGCTTTTTTATTTTTCAATTAGTTCACGTAAGTATACAGGTGAGCATCCGTAATTGCGATTCTGTGTACATCATCAGGCCTTTAACCCGCCTAATAACTATATCAATAATTCTTGAAAAACTATTTTAATTCGACAAATTTAATCGTGCAAATACGCAGGTTGGCAATTAAAACAAACACAACACTGAAATTGTTTCCTTTATGATTATAGCCGGTGCTTTTTATAGTACTTCTAATGTACCCTGCCTGAGAAAAGGCTACATTTATACATTCAGGAAAACAATATAGTTTAGTTAATGTATCCCAAATGTGAAACAGTCATGACTACAAAACAGCACTGCGTGTCCAGTTTTAACTCACCGGCAAAGCAGCTTTAACTTTGAGACTATTCTCAGGTTTAGGCCCATTTTGATTTAACATTTTTAAATTCTTTGACTTGAACTCTATTATGATTTTAACTGGCCGACTTATTATTTACATTTGTAGAGAGAGTTTTACTTTTAAAAAATTGATTGGGCTTGTTCACCACACATCAGAAATGAGACTTAATCCGTACAAAACAGAAACGGAGAATAGCATTCAGGCCTGCACTGTGCATTAGGCATGCGATGCATAACTCTCTCACCCCATATTTTAGCACATGTTTTGTGTTAAATAACAAATTAATATCTTTGTTTTATACAAATTCGCTAACACGACTGGTAAATCATACTATATTCATTCATCGATCAATTCCGGTGCTTGTACATGGTGCAAGAAGCCTCGTGCGTGAAGAGCAGTCGTGTTCAGTTTTTAGTTTCCGGGGACGGACCCTCGATTTTCTAGAGCAAAGAATTGACCACGACGATGACTGTTCGTCTTTACAGTCAGAGGACATCCGCTCTGCAACGTGCCCAGCAAAAGGGTAATATCTAAATGCCGATATATACATTCTAAGCTGGCCAAGAACATCGAAAACTGCGCTGAATGCGCCAAAAATTACGTAGAATTACAAAGTATCACTGGCAAAAGCACTGCTGCAATAATACCGCAGCTAAACATTGGCATAGACCACCCGAAAGCGGCCCACCAACTAAAGCCGTCATCCTCCATCGTAAGAAGGACGGTAAAACCTAAGATTGACACTGGCAGAGCCGGTGTCAAGAAAATTAGAAAAGAGGAGCCAGCAGACATTGATATTTCAAACGAGGAAAGCAGAAAAAGGCCTGATAATAGCCCTCTCGATACCAACCCTAAATAGCGACACGGAAGGCAAAAAATCCGCCGAAAATTCTGCAATCCTGGTAGGAGTAACCGAAACCGAACTCTTCAAGAAGCCATATATGATTATAGGGCTAAAGAAAAACTTAAAGGTTGTTAACCTCGACTTTGGAGGGCCCTCGGTACCTGCTAGCCACAGGTACAAGGCCTTATCTGATATAGAGGACGATAGTAGTGCTATCTCTACCTCTGACATGACTAAAGAGCCAAGCCGCACCAGTGCTAGGCTAAAAAAGAACGCGCAAGTTACTATTAAAACGAAAGTAGGTCCTCCACCCCCTATAGTGCTGCAGGGTAAGATCAATAGCCCCAGAAAACTGCAGGAGGATATACAGAGAATGCATATAAGCAAGTGCTCGATCAAATACGCTAAAACTAGTATTATCATTTATCTAGAAAATGACAAAGACTGACAAGTATGAGAAACTGTGATAATGAGAACCTTAAATACCACACGTAAGCCGAGAAAAACCAAAAACAAAAGCCTTTCTTCTCAGAGGGTTGGACGGAGACATTCCCATTGTCGAAATAAAAAGAAAACTACTAGAAGAGTATGAATACCCCGCCAAAAACGTTTTCGGAATGCGTAAGACTCAAGTCCCGCTCTACTTAGTAGTCCTAGATGCGACAATGACTCTGGGAAAAGTCCTACAGGATATTAAGACCCTAATAAACATCAAGGTCTCATGTCAAAATCGGCGAAGCACCAAGCCCATTATGCAGTGCCGCCGATGTCAGGGTCACGATCATTCGATGACCTATTGCAGAAGGATCTACAAATGTTCGAAATGCGGCCAGAGGCACGAGATAACGTCCTGTAACTCGGACGTAATTAAGTGCGCCAATTGTGGGGGGCCCACCCCACACCGGGCAATTAACCCTGATTGCCCGCGTCTTCAAATTAAATCAACTTCAGGCATCGACAGCAAATAAAACAACCACCAGGAATCTAGTTCCAGCACCCTCGCCCGCCACGCCGGCCTGTCAGGATCAAGGTCGTCTAAATCAAGGCCGGGGTACAAAAACAAGTCTTCCACCCCAACCAAAACCCCAGGAAAAACGCCCTCCCATCCAACGCCCCCAGCAAGGAAACTATGTCAATGATTTCCCTAATGTATTGAGAGGGGCGGCTGCCAACAGCAACATTTAAACAAGGTAGGTGCCACCCCTACGAATATAACTGATCAATTTACAAATCTACATACTATAGTAAATGAGATTAACTCGTTAGTTAATATCTCAGAATTGTTCTTTGCATTGGACGAATTCTGTTCAATGCTAAAATCATGCAACGGAGACAAGGCTCGTGTGATGCAAGGAACAATTCAGTTCTTTTCTGTAGAAATATTTAAGTATAACATATAACTAAAATGGAGTTTTATCCCCCAATCCTAGATATTGCTGTGTTTTCCAATGTAAGAATCTGGAGAGCAGTTTCCATCTCCCAAAAAATTTCCTGAACTGTTCAAGGCCCAGCAAACTATGAAGTTCTAACAATGGACGAGATTTATAGTAAATACATAGTCTGCGAGCAGCATTTTATCCCCACGGATATTGTTCCAGGTCGAAGAGGACTAAAAGTAAACGCAGTTCCGTGTTTAAAAATACTTGGTGAGAACCTACCCTACACTTTTATTTCGCTTTTAGCCGGTTTAACATACTACATAAATGTCCTTAAACCCAGGATAAACCTCCACCAGCTATTTGCTAATTTTTTAGAAGATGTGTCAGACCGATTTTGCCGTTTTTTTCTCAAACACAGATAAAATGAGGGTTTTTATGGGTCCGTTGAACAATAGCGCAATCAAAAATAACAATTTTTCTAAAAAAAAAACAAGTGATTAGGTATTCATATCATACTTTTCTAATAGAAAAAATGCGGAAAAACTAAGTTTTTTGTTTTTTTTTTTGTATCGAGCGTTCAAGATCCGTCGTTAACTTTTATCTTGAACTAACCCAAGTTAACCCAAATTAACCAACGCCAATACTAGGAAAAGACAATGAGCACGAGCCATTGTTTCGTACGCGTCGAGAAATAGATTGTAATATTAATATTATAAAAGAAAATTAATATTCCGCATTATTTTTTTTTCGTAAATGAACTTGAAATAGGGTCCTCTTATTATATTAAGTAATTCTGGTAAGTAATTTTGATTGCACTCTTGTTCAACGCCACTGTAAATAATGGGGGTGCGGGTTAGGATAAAAAGTGTATAAAAATAGAATATTGAATTTAAAAAGCCGAATTTTGATAAAAATATGTGTTACTTTTATAAATATTCCAGTGGCATAACAAGGTGAAGGAAAAGAGCTGCATTGCCCCATTGTAGTTGATTAATTTTTTATCATTCTACTAATATTTCACTTCGCGCATGGCCCTCCGCTCGTTTCGCTCGCTCCGACCCAAGACATGCCCAAAATAAATAAATAACTGAATCGATACCGTCATAAATTTTAGTCTTTTGCACACGTGAATTTTATTTTTTTGACACGAAAGTATGAATTTCCGCAAAGCAAAATGTACTGTACTACACTTCTATACGAACGTCTAAGGATCATGGTCAACATTAACGCTGATTGGCTGTTTTCATTCGAGAATGTAAATATATTTTTTTTTCTTGATTTTGGGCATGCCTTGGGTGAATTCCAAAATCCAGATCTGACTTCAGCTGCAACAAGTTTTTCATCACCAACTCCTAGTAAGAGAATAAAATTGGTCAAATTTAGGTTCGAATTTTTAAAGTATGAAATATTTGATTCGATTTACCAATCCACGAAACATGTGTTGACATTCCATTAGATTTGAACAGTCCTTTGCCTATCCTATAATCTCGATGATTGTTTTTTTTTTCGAAGAACACTTATTAGGAAAGTTGTCACATTTAAAATTTACGACAAGAAAAGTCTTCGCTTTTTCTCAAATTGTTTACCCTTTACGGAAAAATTGCATGATGATTTATTTATATCGGTATATTTGTAACTACTTTTTTTTAATGATGGGTGTAATCTACTAAAATGCATAAGCTACTAAACAAATATCACCCTGTCGCAAGTTTGAACTTGAACTTGGAGATTGTTATATAAACATTAAAGGCAAACTATAAACAACGCGAGCAATCAACGGGAGCGACTTTCATCCTTAAGCATGCCATGTTCATCACTTTTTTAGTATAAATACGCTAACGAACCCTAAGTTCTTCAGACTTTGGTCTCACCTCCAGCTCCTAAGATTAGCCATTTGACGACTGCCTTCTGGGTTCTATCCGCTCTTAAAGTTAGCCATACGACTGCTTTAGGTTCTAGTCCATTCCTTCCAACTCTTGAGAAAAACTATAAATTATAAGACAGTAAACAAAGACCTATAAACAGTACCTCAAATCGAGAAAACATACGCACCGGGTATAATAGAATCTCATTTTTTCTGACCAATAATTATTGTTAAAGTTTTATCGTTAATACATTGTTATTGTCATAAACTAAACGTGCTTATTTTATCATCTCTTCTTACCCCACGTAACTCGGTCCCGGTCTACCTCAGTTACCCCCCGGCACGCTAAACAAGGCGTGTCCTCACGAGTAGAACATCCAGTGGTAGATTAAAGGAAGCATTGAGACCCCGTCATTGTACTAATCGTGACGCGGTTCTTCTCTGAGAAGTTATTCTTTAAGAAACACGCTAGTCACGCTACCCCCTAAGCTACTCGTGACACGTGGTGGAGATGTTAAGTTACAAAGAGAGAAAAAACAATTAAATTATAATTAAAAAATTCAAAGCACGCGCCAGTATTATTTCGCGTGGTTAAATCTTATTATTCGTCAATAAAACTAACATAATTCAAAAATTTTTATTTACAATATAAGGCAATTTTAAATTACGCGCGTTCAAGCTACGTCCATTGCTGCATACACGTCGCCATCTTGCGGCGGACGCTAAAAGCTGCAAGGTCATTGAATCCAAGCGCCACCGCTAGTTGGGAAAGGTCAAGAATAGAACCGCATGGTGTGACCAAGGCTAGGTCCGTATCTGCAAGGAAAAAGATAATAAATTAAATACAACTGATTGTTAAAATTAAAACGGAGCAATACAACAGATTTGTATAGGAGAAACTAAAGGAAACCATGGAGCAAGAAGGAGAAACTAGTGAAGACGACAAAGATAAGGAAAATAAAATTATATATATGGAACAAGTACCCAAGTAAAATAAGAAACTAAAGAAGAAACAAGCAAAAACAAAAATGGGAGGTGGGATCAAAGTCTCAATGTAAATAAAAGTTGTACATAGTGAAACATAAATAAGCATAATATATACCCAAATGTTATTAAGACAAATATATAGATAAAACACTTAGGAGTTTAAGAAACTATATATAAATAGAAAATACACATAGCATAGTACATAAAAGGAATTATGAAGAAGAAGCTAGAATAAGTCGTGTTAAGTGAATATTAGTGAGTTATCGAGAAAAGCAGATAAAACTGAGTTGCCATTAAAATTGTGTATTGAGAGTATATACAGGAGGAATATATGTGTATACGAGGAAGTATTATAAAGTAAAGTGTTCTCCGGCCTAAATAAGACTGCAACGAAAGATTATCTTAATGATAAGCAAATAATTTAGGCATCGGAAAGTGGAACGTATGGACTGAAATAGCTATACTGACAGTAAGGATGTTAGCAAAAATTTTGGTATCAGAGAAGCTCAAGGGCAAAGTTCCCAGGTGAAATGTTACATAAGCAAGAAATGTTTATGTAAAGCTTGAAGAATATAAGAGAAGCATACATAAGTTGAAAAGTTGTTTATGTAAAGTGAGAAAAAAATAGAAGAAGATGTTTTAAGAAGAAGCACACATAGTGAGGCAATATATAAGCAAAAGTTGTGTATGTAAAGCATACATAAGGTGAAATAATGGAGAAATGTATAAGCAAAATATGTTTAAATAATGTGTTTAAAAAAGAGCATACATGGTTATATAAATAATAATATAATGTCCTATATTTTGTACATAAAGCTAGTCACATAATGAAGCATAGATACATAGATAGATTAACTTATCACTGCCTCGAGATAGATAAGGAAATAATGAAATAACTAGTCATGTAATCATAAGCATGAAAATACATAGAATAAAGTGTTCACATAAAGTATGAAAAGTTGCATACATAAGGTGAAAAAATTAAAGGGAAGTTTTTGAGAAGCATCCATAAGTTGAAACAATTGAGGAAATATATAAAGATGTGTATATAATATGAGTTTAAAAATATAGCATACATATATAAGGAAGTAGTAAAGCTAATGAATTAATTATAAATAAGAAGAGATATAATAAAGTACAGAATAAGTAAAGAATATGGAAACCTAAAATTGAGGAATGAAAAATAAAGAAATTAGTAATAAAAGAATATATATAGGTATATAGAGAAACAATATAAATATATCAGAAAGCAGAATAAAATAATAAGTTGTGAAAAACATAGCAATTTACCAATTTACCAGATCCTTGCGAGCTTGGTTCAATCATCTCAGAAGGTACAGATGTGCACACGCGTCAGCAGTCCCTCGAGTACTCCGAAAACAGTATAATAGCTGTCCAGGTATACACCTGAAGTATTCCAGTTTTTCAAGAATCCAGACCTAAAAACCGAAAATATGCCTAAGAAAAATATAAGAGAAAAGCTGAGAAAAGGGCATTACAATCTCAAAAGATATCTAAATATTGTGAGATCTATGGAGTCAGATATAAATTATAACACAACAATGAAAACAGCAGCAGCAGGACATGCAATATCTGGCAGAAACTGAAAATAATTATCAAAAGACGAGACAACAAACATGAATAAAACTAAAGCTAGGCAATAAAATCTGGCGACTTACCTACACTTGTAGAAAGAAGACGTGAGGATACAGTAGTTATGATGAAAACCATTCCATGGACAGACTGGGGAAAACTGGAACATGTGGTGCCACAGCAGCCAGCAATGACAGTTCGGCCAGACCATAAGCCATTAAGTTCCAGGGACTCTTATTATTCCTATTCCATGCTTCCGTAACCTAAAAAGCTATAATTAATCTTCACATAACCACTTCCATGTTAAACTAGCAGTAATACACGTCATCTACAGCTTAGAATGGAATAAATAACATTGATAAAACCTTCCTTTTTAATACTCAAGCCCCACATTCCATAAAATGTAGTATATTGCCGAATGGCTCAGTGACACTTGCCACACCCTTTCCAAGAAATTCAAACTCATGCATCAAACACTCTTAGAATAGAGTTTTTTAAGCTCTGGCATCCATTCTCATTCTACAAGAGTCCGAAAAAAATTATTATAGGTAATAAAACACTTACCTTTTTGCTTCAAAGCACCTGCCAAGATTCAAACTTCATAGGCAAATCCCTGGTCACATTGAAAAAACTGCATCTGGCAGGAACATAAAACCGACCAAAAGGTGCAAAATCAAACACAAATCTTCGTCATTATATCAATGTAACAAATTTTAATGATAATTTATTTGATCTAGGCGATACACAACGCAAAAAACGCTACCGTAGAAATAAACGACGAATTAACGAATAGGACACGACAGCATTTTTTCCCAGAGGTCAAAAATTTCGAGGTCGACGAATTGACAGGGGTACCAGTCAAAGGAAATAAAAACGAAGAACGCACCAGAACTACTCGGCGAATACTCGCTCAAGTAGAAATGGGCAAAGAAATCGACATAGCGATAATCAACAAGGCGACATGAAGCAAAGATGGTTACCTTCGCTGCAGTGTTCAAAGGGCGCTATCTAGCCACCAAGAACTGAGGGACAAGCCAGAAGAAAGAAAATATTGTAGCGTAAAGTATAAGATACCTTTTATTTATTAATGTTACATATTAGAATAATTGACTGTAGGATATTTCATGGAACTAAAATTGGTAAATTGTGTACAGATAAACATTTTTAAATATAAACAAATTAGGTCAGCGAGCTTAAATAAGTCGACTAAAAGACTATAAAAAGTCAGCAAATTTTGTTTATAAGTCAACAAGTATTACTGAGTCAAATAAACTGCTATAATTAGAGACATAAAATGCAGCGAGTAGATATTAGTCTCGTAAACAGGACCGTATTCAAGTGAGAAAATGTTAGATGTATAAAATAATTTAATAGGATATAATTAATCAACTTTTTTTTAAAAAACTTCTTTAAACTATTTGGTAGAATTGTAAATATTACTGAGACGATTTATAAAATGATGATATTATGATTATGATAAAGATCAACTTTCATGGGGTGGACGCATTCTATGCAGGCTGATTTACTCAATTCAAGCAAGATATCATTGCAATACAAGTATCAGTATTTTATAAGGAGTCGATAAATCGTGTCTAAACGCGGATTGTCAAATAGGCGTCTATTAGCCAGTCCACGGCAAAGAATAGACATTTCAAACATGCAAAATACTTAGGGTGGAATTCTACATACCACTTGTTCGCTAAACAATCTAGAATTAGAATTATATGATTTCTAAGAAAATTTATAAAGATATATTTCCTTTTTGTTACATGTACCGAGCACCAGTGGATGTCCATACTAGTCTCTCCAGCAGGCTCTAATTAGTTTAATGGTATGTCAATGCTAAGACATATAGACTGCAGTGGAGGCTAGAGGGAGTTACTAAGGATCAGCCTGGATCCAAAAAGTAACAAGACCACTGTTGGAATTTTATAATGTATAAATGGTAATATCATATAGTATTATGCGGCAAGTTTTTTCGAATTGAGGTCTTTCTTTTTGAGCTATAGCGGTCATATTAATGTTGGGGACCAACATTTTAGAGGGCGGGGGAACGTGTAATCTACTAAAATGCATAAGCTACTAAACAAATATCACCCTGTCGCAAGTTTGAACTTGAACTTGCAGATTGTTATATAAACATTAAAGGCAAACTATAAACAACGCGAGCAATCAACGGGAGCGACTTTCATCCTTAAGCATGCCATGATTATCACTTTTTTAGTATAAATACGCTAACGAACCCTAAGTCCTTCAGACTTTAGTCTCACCTCCAGCTCCCAAGGTTAGCGATTTGACGACTGCCTTCTGGTTTCTATCCGCTCTTAAACTTAGGCATACGACTGCTTTAGGTTCTAGTCCATTCCTTCCAAACCTGGTACCGGTTAGCCATTTGACGACTGCTATGACCAGGGGTTTCACATCCTCCGTAGTAAAGTCCTAACAAGAAGTTTGCTAGAGTATTGAGAAAGACAAGTGTCTAAATAGTCAGTTAAAAAGTTTAGTGAAATCTTTTAGTGCTCTTAAATAAAACCCAACCCTTAAGAAAAACTATAAATTATATGGCAGTAAACAAAGACCTATAAACAGTACCTCAAATCGAGAAAACATGCGCACCGTAGTAATCTGGTATAATAGAATCTCATTTTTCCTGACCAACAATTATTGTTAAAGTTTTATCGTTAATACATTGTTATTCTTATAAACTAAACGTGCTTATTTTATCATCTCTTTTTACCCCACGTAACTCGGTCCCGGTTTACCTCAGTTACCCCCCGGCACGCTAAACAAGGCGTGTCCTCACGAGTAGAACATCCAGTGGTAAATTAAAAGAAGCATTGAGACCCCGTCATTGTACTAATCGTGACGCGGCTCTTCCCTGAGAAGTTATTCTTTAAGAAATACGCTACCCCCTAAACTATTCGTGCCAATATTTTAGGTTCTACTCATCCATGTCAACCTCTTGCTCAATCAGATATTCAAATAGCTTCACCTTGTACTGGATTCCAAAAAGCAGATCTGACTTCAGCTGCAACAAGTATTTCTTTACCAACTCCTGGTAAGAGAATAAAATTGGTGAAATGTAGGTTCGAGTTTTTAAAGTATTAAATATTTGATTCGATTTACCAATCCACGAAACTTGTGTTGTAATTTCATTAGATTTGAACAGTCTTTTGCCTATCCTATAATCTCAATGATTGTATATTTGTAACTACTTCTTTACATGTTTTTTTTATGATATTTTAGGTTCTACACGTCCATGTCAACCTCTTGCTGAATCAGATATTCAAATGATTTTGTCTTCCATTGAATTCCAAAACCTAGATCTGACTTCAGCTGCAACAAGTTTTCCGTCACCAATTCCTTCTAAGAGAATAAAATTGGAATAATGTAGGTTTGAGTTTTTAAATTATTAAATAATTGTTTCTATTCACTAATCCCCAAAACATATGTTGACATTCTATTAGATTTGAACAGTTTTTATTTTATGAAGTACAATAACTCAAATAGGTACATATGTTTATACTGAAGTCTTTAGTCAAACACAACCAAAATTTTAGTGATACAAATAATTGAGAATTCAATATAAGTAAATAATCTGATCGAAATAAATTAAGGATATTGGGCTTTATCTGAAAGAAAAAAATTTAAGTAAAGACAAATTAAGCACACTTATGTTAACTAATAACTTTTTAAGGGAAAAATGTTGTTTATAAATGGTGAACATTGCATTGAAATAAGCTCTGAAAAAAAGCAAGGTGTATTTATTTAATTCGGAAATAGGTACCCTAACTTGTTTCGATTAATTTATCTATTTATGGCTTACACCTTTCTAAAAAAATATTGAGCGAGTCTGCTAGTACTCGGGATACTGATGTGTAAACATATCCTATAACGACATCGGTTGTAAAAAAAATGACAGCAGCACGTTGTATTCCCAAGCGGTCACCCATCCAAGTACTAACCACGTCCGACTTTGCTTAACATCAGTGATCGGACGAGAGCTGGTATTTTCAACGTTCTATGGCCGTTGCCTATACAAAATTTCATGATGATCAGAACAGTTTATGCGTGAAAGCGTAAGAAACAAACACATTCGCACCTATATTAGTTAGGCTTAATTTTTAATACTTACTGGCAGCTTCGGAGTGGATTAGTTCACTGCACAAATTCGACACGAAAATCTGATGCCACCAGGAATAACATCAACATATGGACACAGCTTATTAACCTTGTCATCTTGGGCAGACATTCTTTGATTTGGGAAAGTCAATAACCAAATTTTGCAAATATTAGAAGAGGGCTATGACTCAATATTGCTTTAAACGTCTGGGCATCTGAATAATACTTTTGACAGTTCGTTTAATTTAAAATAATAATATGCTCTTTTATCGTCTAAAATCCGTTTAAAAAGGATTTTAAATGGCAAGATTGTACAAAAATCCGAAAATTCGGACGTTTGTAGGATGATAGCCGTGGCTTCGGACGAATTTGTCGTGGATTTTGAAGCGAAAATTCATTTTAAATTCAACCGTCCATTAAAAATAAGCTGTGCTATGGATCCAAATATACTGCGAATATAATATAATAAAAATAATACTTTTGACGATTCGTTAAATTTAAAATATGCTTTTTTATCATCTAAAATCCGTTTAAAACGATTTTAAATGGCAAAATTGTATTTAATATCGCCCTAGCGGCTAGAATCGGTTTACACATTTCCGTCCACACACTTCCACCCCGCCCACACATTTTCGTCCCATTTGCCGAGATTTACACTCATACCGCTGCGTACGATGTTTACACATCAAAAATATTATTTTTGATTCACCCACCCTGAGCCTATAGACTATCTGAGAAATCAAATGTATTTATTTAATTATATTGCAAAAACGGAAAGTTTTATTTTAGATTCTCTTTTTTTTTGTTACGATGATTTGAAGAGTTTTTAAACATTTCATTGCTAATTTCTTGTGATGTAAGATGTTGCATGTTCTTTGTTTTGGTGGTCTACGAGAGTTAATAAAGTTATGAAAGGCAATGCTTCACAATATATTAAATTCATTAGTTTAAACACAAATAAGTCTTTGATAGATCCAATAAAGGTATCAGGCTTACAAAAAATGATAAAAAAGAAGATCAAGGTTTTCAAAAAATGTTTAATTTTTTTTAGTTTCATTTCCAAAGAATAAATGTCATGTTTTTTAGAGCTTTTACCATTCACGAAACAATTATTGACTAAAGAATAGGTGTGCCATTATATAATTTCCATTTCAACTTTCTTGTAAAAGAAAATTTTGAGACATCGTAGAATTCTGAAAAATGTCAATAGTCTAAAAGATACGTTTCCTTACTCTTTATATAGATCTGAAATGAAACAGGCATACATTTTGAGAAAATTTCATGGAATCTCATGAGAAATTTCAATCTTTGCAGCAAACTTCTTGTAGACTGTATTCTATCAGCTCTGATTCTATATAATTTGGGGGTGATTTAATGATATCTACTAATGATAGTAAATATTTTTCCTATAAGATATTTGATTCATTTTATTATAAACCTTACTTGCAAGTTTAAGATTGGTATAGGTAGATTATAGACATCTGTAGGTGCTGTTATTATATATTTTTATTTCTTAGCTCATTTTTAGACAACAGAACAGAATACGATAATTGGAGCATAGGCCGGCCGGCGCCAATAATTGCAAAAAATGCCAGCTAAAATAGTATATTTCATTACCAGTCCGGAAACTAGGCTTTTCCGGTGCGCGTACCACAGTTTCTGGTGTGAGGCGTAGCCGAACACCGGAAGTCGTGCAAGCACAGGAAAAGTTGTTTCTGGGCGTGTAATAAACGATATTTTTCATAATACCTCTCTGAAATCAAGACATAAACATAAAATTATTATAATTTTACGTATTCAAAATCATGTCATAATACATTTTTTGTCATACGCTCCCAAAAATAGCTATTTTACGGACTCATTTGAGTCCGTAAAATGCTTCTTTTTAGGCCTAGTCCCTAAAAGTCGTCATGGCAACCTTTACGGACTATTCCAAAATTCCTGAATATGTCTAGATGTCAAATTTCGAATGACATGACAAAATTGTCAAATAGTTGCTACGATATCAATTTCTAACCTTACTTTTTCGAACATTATGATTTCAAAAAGTATGGTAAATTTGCAAATTTAAGCGTTCTGAAGAATTGTAAAAAGCGTATAATAAAATTTTGGGAGCGTATGAAAAAAAATAGTGTTTGTCACACGTACCTAAATGAAGTTTTTCAGGACTCATCTGCTATTCCGGACTCGGCTAACGCCTCGTCCGGAAACAGCAATGATTCGTCCTGAAAAACTTTATTTTAGGTACTTGTAACAAAAATAACTATTGTATTCAAATGAAAGCAAACGTCAAACTTGCAAGACAAGCAAGACAGGTATTTATCTAATATTCATCAAGCGTTGCTATGGAAATGTGTTTGTATGCTTTGTTGTAATTGAATAGGCAGCTAATTTTGAAGTATTTGTGACAAGTAATGTCAGAATAAACAAAATAATTTTACTTAAAATTAGACTATTGACGCTAAAATGTACTAGATTAAACATGTAGACTGCATCGCTGTATAATTTTAACCCAATTATACTTTATGCTTATTCTGTGACTAAATAACTGCAAATTTAGCACTTAAAATCAGGGAGCGGGAAAACTTTTCCCGCTCCCTAATTAGGGACCGGGAAAATTTTTCCCGTGCCCGGACCGAAAAGACTTACTTTCTTTGCTCTACAGAGACGTCAAAAATGATAGTTTTCAGAGAGGTATTATGAAAACCAAATTAATCAATTGCCTATGATCTAATCATGCTTTTTTTATATATTCAGGTACTAAAAATGAGAACTGAAAAATAGAAACTCAATGAATTTATTTCACTTCATCAAATATATGTTTGATATTAGATAACCATGTTTTTATTTCACAAATATAATCCTAAATAGTAATAATCCAATGTTACTGCTTTACTGTACAAGCACAAGATGGCAGCACGTCTGCATGAAAACAGTGTTATAACACGTTAAATGGCGCTTTCCGGTCTAAATAGGTTAATAGTCTCTGATGTTCAGTACCCCACACTACCACGCAACTTTTTTTTTTTTTGAGGTGTAAAAATGTTTCCTTATGCACACCCTCGGTTGAGGGTAGTGTAAAAATTCACCATCTCTCATGATGCTAGTAACTCTACGTCACTTTTGCATCGTTCTTCCTCGCCGTGTTGGCCTTCTGATGTTCTTCTCGTTGACTGATTAAAGGCAGGATGCAGTAATGTGTTGTGATGTTATGGAATGTGTGATGTAATGTTATGAGATGTGTGTTGTGATGTTAGGAGATGGGTGTTAGTGGGTTAGTTATTTTTTGGGTTTTTTTCTGTAGTGTTTAACTACAATTGTTTATAGGTTAGTAAGTGTTAGTATCATTTTTGGTGGTTTTTTATTTTTATGATTTTTATATAATTTTTATTTGTATTTTTTCTGTGTTTATTGTGTGTCTATTGGTGGTTCTCGTAGGCTTTTTAGCCTTGCTCTTCCCGGCCGGTCTTCCCCGTCAAAAGTGAAGTACTTAGCTGATTTGTGTGGGTGCGTACTTGTTCCAAGAATCTAACATGTCCATGTTTGTTAGGTGTTCGTGAATTGTTTCGACTTTTAGGTCTGCGTGTATGTTGGAGTTGCGTATATGCCATGGTGCGTTTGATATTTGTCTCAGTGTTTTGTTTTGGGAAACTTGTAGTTTTTTCTTGTTTGTCTTGCTTGTGTGTGTGTATGCAATGGCACCATAGAGGACTTTGGGCTTGATAACTTGGTTGTAAATTAGTAGTTTATTTTTGATTGACATTGAGCTAGATCTGTTAATTAAAGGATAGAAAGCTTGCTTTGCTGCAATGCCTATGATAATTTTGTTATGAATATGTTGGTTAAATGAGAGTCTTCTTTCTAGGGACATTCCAAGATATTTAAGAGTGTTATTCCACCTTAATTCGGTGTTTCCAAGATTAAGATTTGCAGGTAATCTACGTGAACTGCTAATGAGCATTGCCTGAGTTTTGTCGTTATTAATTTTGATGTTCCAAGTTTCTGCCCAGTCATCTATGGTGTCTAAGTGTCGTTGTACGTGTTATTTGAGTCTTGTAATATTTTTGAGTGTTGAATATATGCAGATGTCATCTGCATATATTGAGAGCTGTACGTGTGGGTGTCTGGGTACATCTGATGTGTATAGCGAATATAGTGTTGGGAAAAGTGGGGAGCCCTTGGGGACGCCCGCTTCCATGTGTCTTGTGGTTGATAGTTCTGTGTTTATTTGTGTGACAAATGCTCTTCGTTTTAAAGAAGAAGCAATGAGTTGTGTTAAGGGTAATGGCAGGTTGTGTTGTGTATGTAGTTTGTGAATCAGTCCCTCATGCCACACTTTATCGAAGGCTTTTTCGATGTCGAGGGCTACAACTGCGGTCGATGCCCGCCTTTGTAGTCCTCTAGTCGTATCTTCGACGAGTCTGGCAAGCTGGAGTTCAGTGCTGTATTTTTTTCTAAACCCAAATTGTTCATTTAGAATGAGATTGTGTGCTGTAACGTGCGTGTTTAGTCTGTTTAGTATGAGGCGTTCCGTTAGCTTGCTCAAGGAAGAGAGCAAACTAATAGGGCGCCAGTGTTGTGGGAATGTTAGATTCTTTCTTGGTTTAGGTATGAGTATAAACTTTGCTCTTTTCCAACAAGTTGGAAAGTGATTTAGTTGCAGTGTTTTGTTTATTATGTATGTTAGTTTTCATATTGCCACGTCTGGTAGGTTTTTAAGTGCTTTGTTTTGTATGTTGTCTAGACCTGGGGCCTGTTTTGGGTTGAGTTGCGCAATTAGTTGCACAACTTCTTGTGTGTCCGTTTGTTGAGTTTCGTCTTCTGGGAGTTTGGTAGACTGCGATTGCGTGGTAGTTTGTGACTGTGTGGTCAAATTGTTGCCATCTGTGGCACTGATTGTGCACACGATGCTTGCTGCCTCTCTGAATTTCGACTACTACTGGCATGTAGTTAATCCGATTTTGATTGAGGATGTTCATGTCTGATTGAGGTACTAGAACTTTGAGCATCTCTGTCATGATGTTTCTTCTGGATCCGGCTTTAAGCCAGAACATTTCGATGGGAGAGTAGCCCTTGGCAATGAGGTCGTCTTTAATGTCCGACAATGGGATTTGACCGTCTAGTCATTTTATTACGACATTTAATTTCCTATCTTCCGGTAGGAAATATGCATGGTAGGCATATTTTTTGTTGTTTAAGTATGTTGTGATCCTTCCGTGATCATTTGGGGTTGTGGGGGTAATTTGAATCCCCAGCTTGGACTTTTTGATATCTCCAAAAGCAATTTTGGAGTGAGTAAGATCTTGGTAGATTTTAACCCAGTTTTCTGGGCACCGAATTATGATGGGGAACACTTCGGATTTTTTGGGTGCCGTGGTGAGCTCTGCTGCTGGGGAGATTGGTGGGGGGGCTAGCCCCAGGTGAGTCTGAATTTGTTTCGATTTCATCCTCACTGGGGGGAGCTGCAGCTGTGGGGGTTGGCTGTGTTGTGTTAATGTGTGTGTGTGTGTTTCCGTTTGTTTTTTCCTGTTTTTGTTTTATTTCTGTCAATGTTTCCATCAGTACGTCGTGGTATTTGTCTTGATTTGTTTGTACGTGTTTCATTGTTGAAGTTGCTTTTTCTAATTCGGTTTTTAGTTGTGCTACTTGTTCTGTCAGTGTACAGTTTTCGTCTTGTAAGTTTTTGTATTGAGCCTCGAGTTTTCTTACGTATTTTTGTAGTTTCTCCAGTTGTTCGTCGTTTGTTTGTCGGGTCATTTCTAAAGTTTTGTATTGTGTAGTGTGTTGTTTTGTTTGTGAATGTGAAATACTTAGTGCCTCCTGCCTGGGGTCACTATTCCTTCCATTTCTTCTTCTCTTCTCTTTTTCTAGTTCAGCTAGGGCGAACTCTTTTCCATTGCTGTTAACCATTGTCTTTGTCGTTGTTCCCGCCGTTGTTGCACTTTCTGTTGTTGTTGAAACCAACTTTCCGAGGTACATACACCCTTGCGGGTACGACTTACTCGAAAAGTTGGGGTCTTTCACTACGACTAACGAATTTTCTTTATGGTGAGATAATTCCCTAACGAATTTTCTTTAATAATAATTGCAGATGCAATGATGTACATTACATCTGCTGTCGTAGTGATGGATATACGCACTGGCACTCACTCTCGTTTTGTTTCGATTTCGGAACGATTATAAGCTCGACTTGTCTACTCGGCGGTCAACAAGCTTGTGTTACCACGCAACCACGCTTATCTTTAAATGTTATACATGCCTGCTCCCTGCACTCACTGGCGAGCTCGACGAGTTCGCGGTCCGCCTACTATATTGTTAGGGTATGAACATAGTGCACCGATTCTCGCTTCTCGCTAGCCGGCTTTTACTCTACCCGCTTGGTCAACCTGCGCGATTGTAGCAGGTGATGGTCATATAGCACCGCTTGCGTGAGTGTCTCGCTTCAGGCGCTTCGTCTCAGTTAGCATCTTGGAGCTATCTCGTGAGGAACTGTTATGAATTTTATTAGCCAGCGATAATGTTTCTAATAAATTAAAACACGAAAGAACAACTCACGTTCATGAAATTAATAGGTCTCGCTCAGAAGTTGGTGAATACCATACCCCAGATAACCCAACTACAGATCCGAAAGCGCATGAAATATCGAATCTCGTTTTATGACGCGTCTATTAGCGGAGTTGAATTGCCCGCACAAAGTAGTTTTAAACCTGCCTGCGGCTGGCAACTAGTAAAAGACCGGCCGCACCAATAACCAATTTTATTTATGTATATGTGAGTATCATTATGGTATATTGTGCAACAAGTGCTGAAAATAATACTTTTCACACCAATGAGACAGTTTGGTGACACGAGCCGTAGGCGAGTGTCATAAAGTCTCATGAGTGTGAAAAGTCTTTTCAGCACGTGTAGCACACTATTTTTCTACGACTGCTACATACAAGGTGCCCCAGTGGGAGTGTGGTAGAATAGTATATTGTGCAACAAGTGTTGATTATGTCACTCGCCTACGGCTCGTGCCATCAATCTTCACACTCGTGTGAAAAGTGATTTTCACACGCGTTCCATACTATATTTTTGCTACGACTGCAAATAATATTGATATTATATATTATAATATTTATTATAATATAATATATCAAGCATCTTGTCTTTAAATTAAAATTTATAGTTTACAAAGACCATATAAACACTTCTGCAGCAATTTGTGTAACTAGTTGATGAGTAGGTATTGAGATGCCAGGGCTGGGATAACGCCCTACTCAGGGCGCCCTTTTAGGGTCTCGTCCCTCATTCTAGGGTTTCGCCCTTAATTTTTGGAGTTATTCTTTTCATAACTTTGGAAAAAGGCGCCATTCACCGGCGCGGCGGTCTCCTCTTATGGTTTTGCCTTCCGTCGGGGGATCCATCTTTTACATATTCGGAAAAGAGAGCATACGGGGGTGAAGCCCTAAATTGGGGCTCCTTGAGGCCCATAGCCCCGAAACGGGGTCCCTGGTACGGGGCCAATTTTCCACAGATTTTAAATGGAGCCCTCGGGGGGCGAAGCATTTGAATGGGGCCCCCGATGTGGGAGCCTCATACTTGACACATTTGGGAAAGGGCTCCCTGGGGCGAAGCCCTAAAATGAGGCCCTAGGGGGACGAAACCATAGAATGGGGCCTATAGTACAGGAGCAATTTTTTACAGATTTAGAAAAGGAGCCTCCGGGGGCGAAGCCCTAAACTTGGGCCACGAGCCTTAAAAGGGGGCCTCTGGTATGGGGGGCCCTTTTTTTACAGTTCTGCAAAAAGGGGGTCCCGGGGGGGGGGGGTGAAGCCCTAAAATTGGACCCCCTTTTTAGAGATCTGGGAATGGAACC